>JADANM010006098.1:4583508-4621548 GCA_026213755.1 Eurema hecabe
TTGAAAAACGGCCCTGTTTTGTAAAACGGCTAGCCGTAATGTAATACAGCGGATTATACAATCCGCCTGCGACATATACACCTGTTTGCTCGTAGATTACTTACGGTGCACTTAAAAGTTATTAAGAATATCCAAATATCTAGATTGCTTATCTATAAACACGCTAATGGAAAAGTTACCGAAATCAGCCCTAAGTTATTATGTAAAACTTTATTGTAAGAAGAGGAAGATAAAAAAACACGACAACAATGTAATTATTTTTGTACTTATGACTTTATTGTTTAGTGTTATACTTTACGATAACTTCAAAATGCCAAACAAAATTATCATATATGTATTATATGATAATTTTGTTTGGAATTTATGTATATATTTTATTGTTTTTAGAAAATCAATATAGTAGCTGAAGCGACAAGATCTTGGTCAAATTTAAGTGCAACTGAAAAAAAAATATTTTTATTGAAATACAATAATTGTCATCTGAAATTAAGAAAACGTTTTGCAGACAAACTTCGAGATGTTACTCCATTTCCAAATACAGAAAGTCAAAATGAAGAAATTACTTATAATATGTAAGTTGTTTAAATATTAAAAGTTTTGTCACTTGTATTAAAATTAAAATTACATTTAAATCTGTCAATATGAATAAAAATGTCTATATTTATAGCAGTGTTGACAAGTCTTCTATGTTAAATGATGTGAGCATTGATGAATCTCCTATAGAAAAGCTTCCGGATACAAACTTCATCAATGAAACCTCACATGTTATCAATAGAACAGACAAGTAAGTTCAAAATTTTTATTTTTTTTCTTGTAGTTCACAATAAGTTATTACAGTATGATATTTGTTGTGATAAAAATATGTGTTTTTCTATTACAATAATTTGAGTATAAAAACATAAGTAAGTGATTTTTAAAAATGCCTTTGAAATAATTATATATTTAACTTGTGTTTTTCGAATTCATTTATACTCAGCTTTGAAGCCGAAACTAATATTGATAGTCAACAAAATGTATCTATGCTGCCCAGTGACCAAACAATACTTGAGCCACTCCCGCCTGCATTCAGGTAATTGATCCTTGTTATAACTAAGTAATTTAAAGTATTATGCTTATAGAACTCTCAGTTCAGAATGGGAGTTGAATTAAAATCGGAAAGCTTAAAAAAACATCATCAAATTTAGTTAACACAGTACCGTGATAAAAAACTAAAAATATAAAAGTTTGGCAAACTGAAAAGCCCTTTGTGGTTGATTGAAATTAGCTAATAAATGTTTTTTATTTATATTTTTCTTTCTAAAATACATATATGTTGTTTAATACTTATTTCTGTTTTAGAAATACTAAGGAACTATATTATTTAATAAAAAAGAACTCTGATGATGTAATACCATGGGAAACTCTATCAAGTGCACAGAGAGCACCATATGTGACAGCAGCAACTCGTATTAAGAGACTCTTTTTGGTGGATTACACATATTATTTAGAAAATTTATCTAATGAAAATCTCCTTGTACACTACAAAAGTAAAATTAAAGATTGTTAAGCATATTTTATGATTATTTAATTGTTAGTCATAGTTATTACTTCATTAAATATATTAAAAACAATTTTCTTTTATGTTATTTATTTATTAAATAATAATACTTATAAGATTCTCATAACATTTAACACTAAGGATTACAAGATAATTAAAATACTAAATCTAGTGGTAATAATAATGCCAATGAACTACATAATATAAGGGTTAGCAACATTAATGTTTATGTAAATATTGTTAATAGTCACTTTATTGACCACAAAAAAGTCCTATCGCCATTCCAGCAGCAAAGGATGCTAAGAAAACATGTGATTCAGTGGCGCGATATTGATCATCTCCGATAAAATTATTATACCAATATTTAGCCTTCTTCTCTTTTTTCTTTAATAATTCTTCAGCTTTATCAAGTTTTCGGTCTACAAATCGCTCAACCTGAAAAAAAAAATCTTACATTGTTTCTACATCATATACTCAAAGATTACCCCAAAAAATAAACTTATATATTCACTACTTTATTCTATATAAGTATATATATTTCATAAGAACCTTATATACTAAAATTATAATTGTTTACTTATAAAACAAATTTTTAATTTTCATTATAGAAGATTTACATTACAACAAAATTTAACAGTTGAGAAGTATATAGACAAAACATCTATATAATTACTGGTAATAAAGATTAAAGAAAATTTATATAGCTAAGTAGATGTAAGAATTTCAAGTAATTATTATTGCACTACATTATAACATTGTTTACTTTTAAAAGAAGATAATATTGCATAAATTAAAAGAACAATACATTTTTAATACTTTTAATTGGTTACTTAATTGGAATCACATAAGCCAATAACCTTTATACTTGACTGCTCTCAGCTTAAAATAAAGCTGAAAACTCACTGAACAAAAAATCATGAAGCAGCTATTCCAAAAAAAAAGCCTCCGGCAAAGCCTGCTGAATAATATGAATTATCTTTAGCATATAGAACCACCTGTAACAAAATGTTTTACATTTACAACTACCAATTTCAATATTTACCAAGTTGCAGTCAAGTATAAATGATTGTTTTCATTTTATACTCAAATACTTGGAGCCCAATTAGTAGAATGATAATGGGAGGGGAGTACCTCAATAAAGAAACATTTATATACAAAGTGATAACTAACTATTAAAAATGAGTATTAGAAACACTGCACTTTGTTAAATTAATGTTAATATGTTGGTTCAAGTTATCTAACTGTACCTTTTCAAACCAATCTGGTGATTTTCCAGTAGCTTCCTTTTCAATTTTATCTGAAATTTTGTCTACTTTCTTATTTATCTTATCCCAGTTAATATCAATGTAGCCCTTTTGACTCGCAATATGCAATAATATAACTCCTCCACCCAATCCAACTGCAGCTATTTTTCCTATTTTCATTGTTATAAATCCAGTTATCCTGTAATGAAAAATTACCTTCAAACAAATGAGAAACTCAATATAATTCTTTCACATAGTTTCTGTTTTGCATAAATCTAAAGGACGAAAACATTTAGATTGCATCGAAATCTATTGGGAAAAACGACTATAGGTACAAAAGTACATCTATACTAATATATAAAGCTGAAGAGTTTGTTTGTTTGTTTGTTGGAACGCGCTAATCTCAGGATCTACTGATTCGAACTGAAAAATTCTTTTTTTATTGGATTAACCATTTATTGAGGAAGGCTTTAGGCTACATAACATCACGCTGCGCCTAATAGGAGCGAAGATATAATAGAAAATATGGAAAAAACGGGGAAAATTATTGCTGAAAAATTATTAGTGCGCTGCAAAAATGGTTCAAGATACAAAAATAATATGTATGAAAGAATTATTCCTCTTTAAATGATCTAAAAAAAAGTCCGCAATATGTATATGTTTATCTTCTAAGATTGATTCACTATAACATAATAATAGAAATAGATCCGACAGGGACAAAGTCACAAGCAACAGCTAGTATAATATATACTTTTTTCGTATAAACATTGATTAAAATTTGTTGTTGCTGATGATGATGCCTTTTCATGTTATATGTATTTAATTAAAAAAAACTACTGCGTCTAAAAGATTGCAGCCTGTTGCTCAGAAATCGTTGTAAAATATTTTAGAGTTAATTATCTGTCATTTCATCAAAACAATTTTAATACCCATAACCCATATTATAAACTAATAAGTAAACAAAGAAATGTATGAGTCAACTTGAAATTACCATCCTGACGCAGTTCCTAAAATTAGCTGCTTAGTTGCCGATGTTTTACCAATATCCGAAATAGCTTTTTCAATGAAATTTTTTGCATCATCTACAATTTTTTTAGCATCTTCTGAGGCATCTTCGTTTTTCGGTTTCGCCATTGCGTCGTCAAATTAGGTCTTGAAAAGAAATAATTGATCGCAATATAAGTATAATATGTAAAAACACCTATGTTTTAAGTATTAACTAATAATATGTACTTAGGTGACAGGTGTCATATCGACATAAATGACAATTGACAAATGTCGATCAATGACATCGGTATTTTTTTTTTGACTGGTAATGAGCTAACGCTTTCTGCGAAGTATAATGTAGGAAAAAAGGATATAATAGAAGATAAAGAATTTTCACACAAAATATATAAAAGAATATGAGAAAAATCAAGTGAGCGACTAAGTATAGAAGTAAAGGTGTAGAGAAAAACTATATTCTATTTAAATATTGTTTTATTAATATTAATTAAATATACACTTCACACTATAACTATTAATTAGTTGATTTTAATTTATCTTTATTTTTTTGCACATTTTGGACTGTAAAAATATTTAATATTGCTCGACAATCCGGATATAATTCATAATTCATATGTTGAATACCCCTTCTTAGTCTTTTAATAATTATCTCCTCTTTTAGTACCATATTAAAGGCTTTGTCTTCAGTCAAACACGGCAATTCCGAGGCTTTCACCTTAAGGTCACACAGATGTACTCCATCCACCTAAAAAGGTTAAAACAAAAATGTGTTAAATTTTAATTAAAAAATATGAATTGACATACATATAAGTTTAATCTATGTGGCTGAACCTTATAATTTACATGATTTGTACTTTTATGAGTTTTTATTGCCTAATTAATTATTATTATTAAAAATAATTACACATAAGATCCTGCCTTGGTCGCAGTTCCTTTACCTTCTAAATATAATATTAAATCGAACAATACAAATTATACAGAAATACTCATTGTATTGTATCGCGAATAGAAATCTGAGACATAACAGATTATTATAGACCCGTGCCCACTTCGTTGGGCATATAATGTTAATAATCCTTTTCGGTTCTTATATCCTATTGAGATTAACCCTTACAATTTAACAAACACACAAACTTTATTTCTTTATAATATTAGTATAGATATATTATGAGATACTTACTTTACATTGAAAAGACAAATCAAATTCTTGATCTACTGTTGGCCATGTTTGAAATAAAACATTTTTGTCCCAATCAATTTTTTGTGATTGATCAGAAATCCGATTTGGTGCACATAAAAGACCTGCCCATAGTTCTGAACAAAAATGGGGTGTAACAGGTGATAACATGATTATAAGAGTTGCCAGTGCCATCTCAAATTCTTTGCTCCTTTGTATTACCTCAACTGGGACATTATTCTGTAAAAATGTTGGAACATTCATTTCTTATTTTTAAAATAATGAAAAGAAACGCTATCCAAGAACTATGTACATTATTAATTAAGATTTACCCTAAGAACATTTGTTAAGCTTTGTAGCTGTGATATTCCTACACTTAATTTCTGTGTATATTTAAAATGATAGGTAGCAGTAGCTGTAAAATAGTTTCTGGCATTATATATTTTTTTCTCATATTCATCAAATGTTTCCTGGGGCAATTTAGTGTCTAATTTCAAATTATGTCTATGATTTATAAACTCCCTCATTGTAATCCACAGTCTATGTTGCCAATTTAAAACACCTGGTAAAGCTGAAAAATTAAGCATATTTGTTAATAAAAAATATTTAAGTGTATTTAATATTTATAACCTTTTTAAGGCATATGTGTCTTACTTGTATCAGACCATTTTCTTGTAGTAGCTGGTGGAACATCTGCCAATATAAGTAAACGAGTTGTATCACATCCATATTCTGACAATAGTGCAAGAGGGTTTACTCCATTATGTTTTGATTTGCTCATTTTTTCCCATTGAACCATGACTGCCTCTCCTGTGGTTTTATCTTTAAAAGTTTTACCCACCTTTTCCACTTGATCAGGTGGTATATATTTGCCTGACGATTTTAATTTATATGACTGTCCCATAACCATACCTTGCACTAAAAGTTTTTTAAATGGTTCTTTCTCTTGTGTCCATCCCAGTGAATTTAAAAAGTAGCTCATAAATCTGGCATAGTACAGATGTAATACTGCATGTTCTTTACCACCAATATAACAATGAACAGGAGTTTTACCCTTTAATTTATCCAGTTCAAATGGAAAATTATCATTGTTACAGTCCAGAAACCTATAATAATACCATGAAGAATCAACAAATGTGTCCATTGTATCTGTTTCACGCCGAGCACTTCTTTTACATTTAGGACATTCACAAGTTACCCAAGATTGTAATTTAGTCAGTGTTATAGAATCTTTTGATGGTGTAGAGGGTAATTCAACTGGTAGCTTATTGTATGGCACAGGAACTGCCCCACAACTGTTACAATGAATTATGGGTATTGGTGTCCCCCAATACCTCTGCCTAGAAATTAGCCAGTCTTTTAATTTCGAACTTACAAAGTATCCACCGCAATTTTTGTTTCTTGCTATTTCAATCACCTTTTCATTTTCTAATTCTTTATTAATTGTATTACTATTTTCATTAAAGGGTAAACCCAGAGATTCACATATATTCCGGTCTTCTAAATCATATGATGGACACACAATGTATGTATCACGTCCATCAGGATAAATAACAGAATCAGAAATATGTATTTTTATTTCCGAATCAGTTATTGGATTATAACAAACTAAATTATTAATTTCACTACCCATCAGTTCTTGAACAAGCACACTATCACTTCTTATAGTTAGATATTCTGCATGGAAAAACTTATATGGATCAGATGACCAAACATCTAATGATCTATTTACATTATTCACTTTAACTTGAAGAGTAACAACTATGCCATCGCATTCTCCTATCCAATGTTTTTGTAGATTTATAATATCTTTCCAATTTTCTAAAAATTTACTATCTAGTCCATCATAGAGGTCTTTGGCAAATTTTGTGGTTTTTATAAACCATTGAGTAAGGACTTTTTTCTCAACCTTGGCACCAGATCTCCATGAGCAACCATTTTCATCAACTTGTTCATCAGCTAATACTGTTTTATCAATTGGGTCCCAGTTAACATTTGCCTGTAATGTGAAATTAATAGGGTTATGAAACAATAAAGTTTAAATCATTTTTAAAATTGCTGAACTGATTTGTTATAGGTTATTTTATAACTTACACATTTGAGAATATTATTTTATATCTGAAACATACCTTATTTTGATACACTAAGCCCTGCTCAAATAGTTTTAGAAAAATGTATTGAGTCCACTTATAATAACTAGGGTCACAAGTAGATATTTCTCTATCCCAATCAAAATTAAATCCAAGTTCAATAAGCTGTTTTTTCATTGAATCTATATTAGACTTTGTCCAAACATTTGGTTGAATATGTCTTTCTATTGCAGCATTTTCAGCAGGCAGTCCAAAAGCATCCCATCCCATAGGATGGATAACATTTTTACCATTTAGTTTGTGAAACCTTGCTAGAGTATCTGATATGGAGTATACTCTGACATGTCCCATATGCAAATTCCCTGAGGGATATGGAAACATAGGAAGTACATAAAAATAGTTATCCTCATCTTTGCATTCATTTCTTAATATTTCTTTAGACCAGTGTTTTTCTATTTTTAATTTTATTTCAGAAGATATGTTATTCTCCTAAATATAAAAAAGAGTCAGTAGTTTAAATTGAGGAATACATAAAGTAAGAATTAAAGAAAGTTTTTTATTCTTACCCAGAGTCCGAGACTACCTTTATTTCTTGAAAGAAATGTAAGAAACGAAAATTTATTCCGTTGTCGAATATAAGATCTAAGCATTTTTTATTCTTCCCTGAAGTAAGTAGGTAATCTTCGAAAAAATAGTTCTAATACATATTTTTTTAAAGATTGAAAACATATATATAACACAGAGTGAAATAATAAATTTAATAATATTTTATTAGGGGATCCATAACATTATTTCAATGCAATTTAAAAAATGCAGTAATCAAGTCTCTTAATTATTTCAAGTAAAAGTCAAAATTAAATTAAATCTTAATCTGAAATCAGAACATAGGTAATCACAAACATGTGAAATTGTTAAGTTTGACAGATAACTGACAAATGACAAGTGATAACTGATAACAGAGTTTTGGCGGGAATCTGGCGGCGTCTATTTGAATATTCGTTTTTTTTGTTACATTGAGTGATTTAATGTTTTATTGTGATAGTAAATCATGCAGTAAAGTAGCTAATAAGTGTTTAGAAAATAAAGAATTCATTTGAGCGTGCATATTAGCTCACTATCACTTTACGAATGGCAGAATATAACTAAAGACGTGGCTGTATAGGCTCAGTCCCTTTACCTTCCCACTAAATGGGAAAATTAAAAAAAAAAAAAATTGATAACAGTAGTAGACGGTTCGGTAATTATTACGCTTTACATCGTATGGATAATTAGTATTTCTATTCCTGATATATACAAAAAATATTAACTTGATTGTTTTCTTTAAAATACTTATATTAATAAATAGTAAGTTTTTTTTAAGTTATTCGCCCTAATGACAAGTGACGTGAACTGTCAAGACTCTTGTAAGTCCATAGTCTATTAAGTATTAGTAAACAATTGAACATCGGATAAATCATAAAAACTTAGTTCTAAATACTTGTGTACTGTGCTGTGTGCATGTTGTAAATAAAGTAAAATTTGTATGTTTTGATGCGTTATTAGATTTATCACTAAAAATGTGTCGAGTAAATGAGTTTTATAAATAATAATGCAATGAGGTGAACATGATTCACATATCAAAAATTTATTAAGAGAAAGTTAAAATGCAAGCAAAGAAACGATATATTCTTCTTGTGCTATCAGTTATTATAATATTTTACTGTTACCTTGGAGGGTATAACTTTAGAACTGAAAGATTGCAAAAAAATCATCATCACTTGCCTTCTTTTGCTACCTTCGATGAATTAACGGAAGCCCCATCACGGCAAAAGCGAAATCCAGATGTTTCCAAAAAATCATGTCGAATGGAAACTTGCTTTGATTTTACAAATTGTGGAAGTGATCCTAAAGTATACGTATATCCTACAGACGGGCCAGTTAGTGCAACATATCGAAAAGTTCTATCGGTCATTCGCGAATCTAAATACGCGACTCGGGATCCCACCGAAGCATGTCTGTTCGTACCGGCTGAAGATACGTTAGATGCGGATCCACTTTCTCCTGAACATGTACCTGATGTAGGATCTAAATTATCACGTTTGCCACATTGGAAAAATGGCCGAAATCATTTAATTTTTAACTTATATGCAGGCACATGGCCTGATTATTCAGAAGGCGCTTTAGGCTTTAATCCTGGTGAAGCAATAATGGCTAGAGCCAGTGCATCTGAAGCTTTATTTAGAGAAGGTTTTGATATATCTTTGCCTTTATTCCACAAAGAGCATCCGGAAAGGGGTGGATCTCCACCAGCCGCCACGGCAAACCCTTTTCCAGCCCCAAAACGACATTTATTAGCTTTTAAAGGAAAACGTTATGTACATGGTATTGGAAGTGAAACAAGAAATTCATTATGGCACCTGCATGATAGCAATAATCTAATTTTAGTAACAACATGTCGACATGGAAAGTCTTGGAAAGATTTGAGAGATGAAAGATGTGATGAGGATAATAAGGAATATGACAAGTAAGTTTTTGATATATAAAATAGATCATACATTGCCCTTAGACCTATTAAAATTATGTATATCTAATGTTGATTAAAAAATAACTTTTTTTATTTTGCTATCAAAAATAAAATATGTTTTACAGGTTTGATTATGAACAACTATTGGCAAATTCAACATTTTGTCTAGTTGCAAGAGGAAGGCGTCTTGGTTCATATAGGTTTTTGGAAGCACTAGCAGCTGGTTGCATTCCAGTGCTATTGAGTAATGGTTGGAGATTACCTTTTGATGAACGAATAGACTGGCGTCGTGCTGTTATTTGGGCAGATGAACGTCTATTATTACAAGTAATGTCCAAGTAACATGAACATTTTTTAAAGATTCAAAATTACTGAAAATAATTGTTAAAATTTTTAGGTACCAGAGCTGGTACGCTCAGTGCCTCCTGAGCGTGTTCTTGCTCTTAGACAACAAACACAACTTCTATGGGAACAATATTTCTCTTCAATTGAAAAAATTGTTTTCACAGCAATTGAGGTACTCAATTTTCAAACAATTTTTGCTTACTTAGTGTATTAATGACCTACATTTTAGATGACTGTGTATAACCTTAATATTAACCTTAAAGTAATTTACCTCATTATTACTTTTAAGATATTATTGGAGAGGGTACACATGCATAGAACATCGCGACAGCGTGAAGCATTAATATGGAATTCTCCGCCTGGAGCCTTGGGCACGTTGGCCAATTATGGCGACTCTCGCGCCCATCTGCCTTTAGGCGTTTCTGCTCCTGAACCTCCTATGGCCCTTTCACCTCCAACAATTCCTCTACCTGCACCGTCTGTACCGCTCATTGCACCGCCAGCCACTCCTGGTAATTCATTTACAGCTCTTTTATATGTCCAGGCTACTTCACCAGCATTGCATAAATTGTTGGCAAATATTGCAAGTAGTGAGTTCTGTGAGAAGGTAGTTGCTATTCTAGTTTTTTACTATTGATGCACCTGAATTCTTGTAAAATGTAGCTTAGTTTTTTAGGTAGTTCTTGTTTGGGACAGTGAGCGAGCAGCGCCTTCGTTAAAATCTCTTTCGAGAATGGCCGGTGATCTTCGCGAACCGTTGCCTGTTACTGTTGTTGATGCAACCACACATTATCCAGGGTAACATTTTTATGATATAGTTCTAAAACAAATTGAAAACTGCATGTAAAAATGAAAATTATTGAGTTAGAGGTAATTTATAATTATATTACAGAGAAGGCGTATCGGCAAGGTGGCAGCCACTTTGGGCTATACCCACTGCTGCCGTGTTCTCATTGGATGGAGATGCTCCACTTTTAGTTGAAGAACTAGATTTTGCCTTTCGCGTATGGCAACATTTTCCTGACCGCATTGTCGGCTACCCTGCAAGAAATCACTTTTGGGATGAATCAAAGGTTTGTAAAATGAATGTGGAACGACTTACATATTATATAAACACATACATAAACGTATGTTAAAATAATTCAAAGCCAAACCCATACAATAGACTAAACGATCCATTGAACCGAACCAAGGTTAGCTTCAAGCCTCATTAAAAACATACACATTCAGTTCGATACATATTTTTCAAATTTCACCTCAAACCTAGCCAAAGGAAACTTGTGTTATCGTAAAGAGTTAGCTACACTGGCCTGGCAGTGTTCTTGTCAATTGGGAGCACATATGTAACATGTGTTGCAGGGCGCGTGGGGCTACAGCAGCAAGTGGGGCGGCGCGTACTCGATGGTGCTGCCGGGCGCGGCGCTGGTGCACCGCGGCGCGCTGGCGCTGTACGCGGCGGCCGCGCCCGCGCTGCGCCTGGCCGTGCGCCGCGCCGACAACTGCGAGGACATCCTGCTCAACTGCCTCGTGGCGCACCTCACGCGCCGCCCGCCCCTCAAGCTGGCGCAGCGCCGCCGCTACAAGCCCGCGCACCACCGCTACAAGTACGCGCCACGGCCACGCGTCTACCCGAGCCCCACCTATCCTATCTACTATCATACTTCCTACTGATATTATAAATGTTAAAGCTTATGAGTATTTGTATGTATATGTATTTATGGATCTAAGTTTATTATCCTTTAACCCAAAAACGGCTAGACAGATTTAGTTGAAATTTGTTATGTAGATAGGTTGGATAACCCTCGGATTAACATTTAACACGTAGGATACTTTTATCCTGTTATTTCCCCGGGAACGGGAACTACGCGGGAAAACCGCGGCACACGAAGTTAGTTGCTTTAATTTTTTATCGTCCCAGTTATTTTACTGTTAACATTTATTGTTCTTTAGCATTTCTTATATTTTGACTTGTGGAGATTGTAATTAAAAGCTTCGATACTTAACCTAAAGTAAATAATAATATATCGAGATTTTAAATAGTGCAATTGGTCCAGGTCGTCGTGGAGCGACCCGGAGCACTTCGTGCAGCGCCAGTCCTGCCTCAACACGTTCGCGGCCGCGTGGGGCTACATGCCGCTCGTGCGCTCCGTGCTCAGACTCGACCCCATACTCTTCAAGGACCCCGTCTCCACGCTCAGAAAGAAATATAGGAAAATGGAATTAGTCCCGTCATAAATCTAAACACTGCTATAAATACATTTTCAACACAATAATATTATGTATGTATCTTAAACACGTAAAGTCTACATTCACACTTCATATTTATTCTAGTCCTAGAATGTGCATTTTCTGTTAATAAAATTTATTTACAATATCATATATTGTTTGTTATTCTTTAACAAATTTAACACAGTGTTACTATATTATTTTAAGAACTTGTTTAAATGTAGATTTGTAACCACCCCTATAACTTTCATAAACAATTATTGTTTTTCAATTATAAATTAATAAGTACAAAACAAGGCAATGAAAATCAATAATAAAAAACGTATTTATCAACAAAATGGAACATTACAGTAGTTTTCATCAGTAGTAGGTACATATCGTAATTTAATGATAGTTTCGAAAAAAATCCAGCAAGAGCTTTGATGACCGAATTAAAAGTGTGAATTTATTAGCTAATGGGATACGCCGCACATACCCAATATCCATAATTACAAAATTAGTCGAAACACTGTAGGCGAGGGGTCATCTAGGTGCATTGTATTGGTAAGCGTTGCATAAGTAGAACGTGGCTGACATAACACTTCGCAACGGTGGCCTTGGCCCGAATGGTGCCAGGAAAATACGCGCTGCTTCGTTCGACGTTCGGCCACTGGCTCGCTCCGCTGCAGCGTTTACTGCCGTGCCTGTTCTCACTGCGTTTACACACTGTCTAGTTATTCCGAAGTAGTTATCAGCTATTCGTAGTACGTTGCTTGCTCATACATCGCCGGTAACACGGCAGAAGTATAAGTACCGAGTTATCGAAAGTAACCACACGAGTGCCCATCAAGTGTCGTGCGCTTGCGATGTTAATTTATTTAATTGGATATTACACCCTCCGAACGGTAAAGTATTTTAATTTAAACAAACCTAATATAATTGTTTGTACATACTGATGATTTTTATATCTGCTTTTTCATTTTTATTGTTACGTTCAACCGTACAAAATTAAATTTATGCATTATACTTTAAAAATCATCAAAATTTAAATAAGGCAGTATGCATTTAAAAACAATTGAATGGCTGCTGTGACATCGATATACCTAATTATTAAGAAATTATCCATTTAAATATTAAGAAATATGTTTGGAGAATGGTAGTGTTAACTTGTTCAACCTTCGAAACAGAATATTATGACCTCTATCCATAACTACATAATATTATGTACCAACCGAAGTGAATTTGTAGTATTGCAAAAAATATTCATATAAAGTCTGTAATGGTTTCCTTATAACGTCTAATTAAAATTAATAATCAAAAAGTCTCTATTGTACCTTTGCAGTATTCATATTTAACATCTCTACTTATTCAAAAATCTAACAAGATGTTTATAAATAGGGTAATATATTTTAAGTATTCAAAAATTCGAAAAGTAATGCATTACTGAAACTGAAAAGGGCCACCCCCTTTTTGTGTTTTAACAGTTTCATTATTAAAAAATTCCGTATAATTTTTACAGTACACTTTAGTAGGCATTTATTTTTATCGGCATGTAATATTATTTTATTTTGTATAACCCTTAAACACGTACGTAAGTAGGTACAGAAACATGTCGCACCATGAAAGAGTTAAACGCGCTTATCGTACTTTGAAACTGAAGTAATTCTTACTTATTTTACCTTTTGAATAATGTATCCGATTAGCAGATTAAATTTTTTTTAACCAATTGTTTTTAAATTATCCTCCATGGAGTCATAGAACTTATTCATCACATTCATAAAAAAATACCTATACCTATAAATATACTTATTTTACATATTTATATCTGCTTATTGTATGAAGAGCCCAGAATTTGTTGTTCGATGCGCAGGGAAATATTTGCATTTACTAGTTTCCGATTCCACATTCTTTATTCTTTAGTAGACCGTATTATATATGTATGAAAATTTTGGAAATTGACATGTAGGTAACGGAGGAACGGATTTCTTCTTTTCTTTTGCTTTGTTAACAAATTAACATTAAGGGTTCACCCTTCATAATAATTTATGTACACCAACTTCCTGTCGGCCTAGAATATGACAAGAAACAAAGTCTTATAAAAATTTTAAGTTATATTTGCTTTAAGTTAATAAAAGTTATCTTTGCATGACAAATAAAAAAATGCATAATTATATAGGTACTTATTTGCTCACACAGTAGGTATTATTATTATATTAAGTGTGACGCGTAGTGTGGAACTGCAAAAAAATAGTTTTTGTGTGTTCAGCCAACTCTTCTCTAACACATTAATTCATGGCTACTTAAGAATTATTGTACACAATATTGCACAAATTCTTACATAAAACCACATAATAAGTAATATTTATTTCTAAACTTGTTAAGGAAATCCGCCAACAGAAACGAGTTTATTATCAACTTTACATTTATGTCTGGTATTATTTAACAACGTTTAAATGATATAGTTTACTCTGAAATTAGATTACATAATTAAATTATTCGTAATAATATACCTGATGATTTTTATTTTCAGAATTATAAAAATATTCAGATGTCTTGATTTTAAAGAATGGATTATAGATATTTTTATAGAAGGTGGGTCATATAATTTAAAAGTATTGATTAAAAAATGAATAAATAAAAAATACATTGTTGGTCATTAATTATACGCCTGCAAAAGCAACATTGCTGGTAATCTTTCACATATATAGCTGAAATAAACTAATTCGTTAATGAGTTAATTAAATTAAGAGTTAATTGCGTTTTTCAAATTTTCTTAAACATATATTTTATGTTGCAGCTGAAATTCGAAGCATCGTCGCTATATTGCGAATTGAATGAAGTTTTTGAGTACTCGACACATTAGGTAACATTACTCGTTTGCCGAAAGCAAAATATAAAAAAAATTAAAACATTTAAATTTAACGTTTTTGTCCTTGACCTTAATCTTCAAGCAAATAATAAGGTTTAATTCAACAATATATTATAAGTAGTTACACAGAAAGTCAGAAATATGAATTGAACATTAATAATTAAGTAACAAGTAATCAAGTACCCAAGCAAGTAAACGAATTTCCAAATTACTTTATTATTTATTCCCTGTATCGGTTGTTCTTCATGTCAACCGCAATGAATGGTTGGAGTAGTTAGACGCTCTATTGTTATAGACAATTGCTATAAGTATATTCATATATTATTAAAGAAATTTTAATTATTTTCATATTTTATTTACAATGAAATGTGGATCAGCATTCCCAAAATGGCGGTTCAAAATGGAGTTTACATCGTAGCAAGTATTTTGCTCGTTGGTGTTATCGCAACTTTAGTCACTGCACAGCCGGTTGGTATACCTATGACATAAGCACAAATCGTTTTATTTCCTGATACAACGACCACTTTTAAGCCTTTTGATTGCTTATAGCCTTCCCTTTTAAACAATTCTGATGTATTTTTCAATCTTACATTTAAAACTTGGATGTAATACAATTTTCAAGATTGTATATTACGTAGGTACTTTTTCATTTCTGTACCACAAATATTTATTACTGTTATTAGTTTTTCAAAAATGTATCTACTCACTAATTTATTAATTAAATTGGGATATTTAAAACTAAAGTATTTCTTTTTTAACATATTATCATTAGCCACTAGCGGACAGTTCCATTGGTAAAGACCGTGCTTTAAGACATTCTTCCACAAGAGTTGGAAAAAGTGTAGCGGTTAAGCCGAAATGGGGATTCTTCGGTACCATATTTAATGTTATCCTTGAGGTAAGTTATCATTCATTTTATTTTATGTCCAGTGAAAAGCAGGAGAGTTTTCTGGTGATAAGCGAAAAGGCATCACCTCGTGATATTGCATCGCCCTAATTCAAAAGGGGAAGGTATAACAACAAAGAGAATTCGGGTTACATGTATATTTACTTTAAATTTTTATATATATATATTAATTTAGATGTTTTTTGAAATCAAATAGATTTTTCTGTGGCCTCATGTGTAGATAAAGCTCTCAGTTTTAATAAGTATAATCTATATATACTTATAATAAATTTGTAGAAAGGTCAATTCTGTACATTAAATATATTTCGAAAATAACTCGCATGGGGTCATTAGAGATCGATACTGATGCCGACGATAAAATTAGTAAAATTTTAGTCCTTGTCTGTCTGTTTGTATAACCGTTATAAAAACAAAAATTACGGGACGGATTTTTACGAAACTTGGTACAATAAATTCTTCATATTCTGAGCAGGTTATAGAATACTTTTCATTACGCTACAATCAAAGGAACAGAGCAGTGAAGAAAACAGAGAAGTTCTCCCGTTGGGAGAACGGGAGAAGTTTCTCCAATTTTAAGCTTCCGCATGTACATGTGTAATGGTTAAAGCTATACAGAAAACATGTATGAAGAAAATGTTCTCCTTAAAAATATGTACAAAATATCCTACGACAGCATATGTATATCTTTTATGGTTGACACAACAACACGTGTACCTAGCTTCCGCTAGCTTAGCAGTTCGAAGAGTTCTGATTATATTTGTTGACTCTTACGTTTATAACACTCAATCATCGATCATTATAAAAGTTAACATAATTAACTGTTCCATAAAAAAGAATCTTAGACATCGGTATAGAAACACCAAAGTTATACTTAAGTTTTTAAGACGATTTTTCACGAAAAGACGACGGAAACGCGGACGATGTCATAGGCGACAACTAGTATTTAAATATAACTCCAGGATACCTACATCTAAGATTATGTTAATATATTTGAATAATATTTTTTAAAATAGTGTAGATGTATGATGTATCACGTTACACTATTGCTTTTACTAGACCAGCCCTCAACAGGTACTTCCCGAACTTCCTTTGCTAATTCATTTTTGTGTTACAGCAAATAAATGACACCAAAAGCGCATATACCCAAATATCGGAATTAGTAAATAGTCAGTTTGCCGATGAGAAGGTACGTTTATATATTTTTATTTTAACATTCGTATGTGATCAACTATTATTAAGCTCCATATTTTTAATTTACAGGCTACCCCACCACCCGATCTTTCTAATAATGGAACCACGGAATCACCAAAAATAACAAGACAAGATTTTTTAAAGATCCTTGATCGTAATTTGAAAGGTTTGACGCGGCTTAGGAATCTAGAGTGGAGGGAAGCGAAGAAGGTATATACTAATTTCCTCTAAGTATTATAAAATTCGACTACCTACACTAAGTGTATAATAATGTAGATAGCTATAGATAATATTAATCGATGTATGGGTAAAAAGATCTCTTTTTCTGAATTGTTTTAGGATTCATGGAATAACCTACAAGGCTACTGGAACGAGCTTTTTGGGAGTAAGAAGAAAAGTTCAAGATGAACGTCATTATTTATAACTGCAATGTAAAGAAAGATTATTGAGGTTTTAATTTATAAAATATAACAGGTGTATGTAACATAATATTATCTAGTAATAATAAAATTAATTAATTAACTACTCTTTATTATTTAATAGACATTATCAACTTAGTGTTTTATGTGGGTACTTTAAAGTACATTTAATGCTAAAAGACGCTGAGGACGCCTAATTTTCTAACACAGCGCCATCTTGTCTAAACAAAGCGTGTGTTCTGGTCATTAAATAACGGATAACTAACATATGCATATGTTATACATACCTTCTTCATTACTAGACATATTACAAATTTAATTCATTCTAATAAATGCAAAAGTACCTATATCTGTCTATGTCTTTTTTCACGCCAAAACTAATGAACTGTAATGAAATTTGATACACAGATGGTCTAGAGTCTGAAATTGAAAGAAAAATTATAAATTTACCTTAATCAAATCAACTGGAAAAAGTTCGCACAGCAGTAGCAGCACACATACATACAAGCCAAAACGATAGAAAAGAGATAAATGATACAGAGATAGAGTTACAGAAACTAACAAAAAAGAAGAGATAGTTTCGTAAGTACTTAGTTGTGCGTCAATGCTCCGGCAACCAATCACCTAAAGGCAAGACAAGATGCTTTTGCGTCTTCAAACTTTTGCGCTTATAACATATCTTTAATATAATATTATTGATTTATAACTTAAAATAAATAGTTTTAATTATTTTTCAACTTACAATATCAATCCATAACGGCAGTGAACAAGTAGTCTCAGAAGTCAAAATACAGAATAATAGTTTATTCTGTATTTATTTACTTTAAGAACGTCAACATCTGAACCTTTTCTTAAAATTATACTTAATATTATTACGAATGCTTAGCCACAATACTGTCCACTGCCAACTTAATTATTGTCGTTAAAGAACGAAGAAAACGACGACTTATGGCGCCGAGCGGTGTGAGCGTGTTCCTTTGTCTGTCGACTGTCTCTCTCTTATATAATCTAGCCAGTTATTTTCTTTCTGTCTTTCCATTTTTAAAAGTAAATTAAAATTTTATTAAATTATTTCAGGGAACTTCGTTACCTCCGTGTGTCCCTTCACTTGACAACTCCAAAGTTCTTTAACTTTAAGTTTGTAAATTCTAACTTTTTGTAGGAACTTTTATTAAATTATGATATTTAATCATTTAAAAAAACGGGAACTCTGGATCACTGGCACTAGAATGTGACTAGACTAGTAGACCATAGAGCCGCTATTTATTAAATATTAACTGGCAACCCAGCCTAGTCCCTTTGTTATCGTTGAAGAATTTCGAGATGAGGCTTGAGCGATTGACCGACGAGCGTTGATTATTGGAAATTTAGCAAGTCGAAGCGTGAGCGTTCTCTTTCTTATCTGTGCCCTCCAGCTTTACGCAAGGACTCATTTGCTATCCAAAATCTTATTTAATTTCCGATCTTGTTATTCAGTTTGTTACTCATTTCATACATTCTGGACAGCCTTTATCGTAAGTAAAATATATTATCCTAAAACGTGGCGTAATATCAGTATCGACGCCATTTTCTACCGGCGCAAAAATATGCAATGAATGAATCTATGGTTTAAGCTTTTATCTAAAATTTGTTTCTAACTAATCTAACTTCTAATATTCTAATCGATATTATACGTCGTTACTTAGATGTCTTCACGGGGCCGAGGTTATAGTGGAAGAGGAAGCTATGGAGGTCGTAGTAGTGGGTATCGGGGTTCATATAGGGGTAATAGTCATCGTGGCTATGATGGTGGCCGAGGCGGCCGGGGCGGTTCGTACAATACGTACAATAATGATTCGCGTTATACTTCGTCTAGTGTAAATAGATATTCTTCGAGTAGAGACCGAATGGAAGACTCCTATAAAAAGACTTATAGATCGGTAAGTTTTAAGAATTGTCGTGTTTATTAAATTAATAAAAATTATACCATAAATATAAACAATACAAATATCAGGTCGAAACAATAGTCGTGCTACTGCTAAAACTACTGAAAACAATATAAATACTTACCTAATGCAGGATTATTAGCAATAGAATGTAATAGTTCTATGGAATATTAAATCTATGAAGATAGAATAAATAAAGATAGGTGTTACCCTTGTAAATGTAAGTGTATTAGTATGTATGTTTCTACTATATACCCCTTCTAAGAAGTGGGATGTATTTTGTTCCTTATAGTCCCATTTCTTAACTTTTCAGGAAACATCAGGATATTCAAACCGTGATTATGGTGGTCGCTCTGGATCACCTGAGCGTAAAAGAATAAGAATTGAGGTTAGTAGCTAATAGCAAACTATAGTAGAAAATATTAAAAGAAATGAGTAACACTGTGATTTAAGGACATGTATGATGGCGAAGAAACCCTCATTATTAAAGAATGATCAAAACATCTAATTATCTTACATCACAAGTAAATACAGGAAAAGGTTCAATGGTAATTATGAGAATAATTTAAGAGAACAAATAAAATTTAGTAATATGAACTGGAATTTCAATGGGAGTATTGTTGATAACATGCATTCTCCATGATTACAATTAAGAAAAGATAAAGCAGGTAGATAACATTTAGCTGTATCTACATGATTCACAATAACTGCCATAAAAATACTTCTATTATATAGCTAAAGCCTTAAGTAGGAACGAGAAAATGTTTATTTAATATGACAATATGATGGATAATAATATTGACTTTATTGAGAAATGTGTATTAATCTGGTCAAACATTGCATTTATATTGCCCTCTTTATGGAAGAAACTAGCATGGAGCAGATGAATCTACCATTTTGTGGTTAAATCTCATACATATAGCTATAATAATTAAAAAGAAACATTTCTAAATAATAGAAACATGTAAGAGACTAATGGAACATTATTTCAGCTGCTTTCTATATGAAAAATTGGTGTATCAAAATTTTATGTAGTAAAACAACACCTTCAAAAAAATTACAATATCGGTCGAAGAATCCTATGAATTGTTCTATTCCATGTTACTGTCAGAGACAAATATTGTAACGATTGTGTTTTAAGAAACTTCGACATCCATAAAGAGTTATGTACAGGGCTCCACGAGCGATAGACGTAGCCATGACGGCGGTCATTATGGCGGATCGTATGGCGGTAGACAAGAGAGTTATGGAGGAGAGAGAAGGTCGTTCGGCGGGGAAGATAGAAGACGATCGCCGGCTCGCGAGAGCTTTCGCAAGTCGAGCGGCATGGGCCCGCCGCGCGAGCCGGCGCGCCCCGCCGGCCGACTCCGCGCGCCGCGCCGCTCCTTCCGCGGCCGGACGCTGCGCTCGCGCGCCTCCTACCGCGGAGCGCCGCGCTCCAGAGCCTCCTTCCCCGCTAGGCGCTACGGAGATAGATCGCTCGCTTACACCCGTGCGTTCAGATCTGTTAAAGGGCGAAGGTAATTTGGCAAAGTAATGTATTTAACCTGAAGTACATCAATATCAGATAGTGAAACATTTACATGGGCACTTTGCAGCTCCAATGTTAAACTTATTTGACCGTAGCAAACTATTTTGCAGTAGTCTTGATTGCATGAATGCCAACATACAATTAAAGATGACATAATGGATTTATTAAGTATCCTGGATTTCAGTTATATGGAGATTCAAGCACAATATGAATGATAAAGAGTGTGCTAAAAATTGAGATCTAGAACATGGCATATACACATATGAAATGGTGAAAAATAATAAGAAGATTTACTGTACTCCTGCAGTATAATATGATAATAATTCTATCAGATATTAAATCTAACACAACCACATTAATTCTTTAAATTTAACAACTTATTTTATTAAAACAGCCCTGCAAAGTCAAAGGAAGAAGCTTCATCTACTGAAGAGGATTGGGAAGCTGATGAAAAAGAGGAAGTTATTGAAGAGAAAAAAGAATCTAAGACTAAGTCTCCCAAGGTAAGAAAATTTAAATAATTAAGCTTTTATAAATAGATTTGGAATGAGTTAAACATATATATTATCTAGCCGGACCCAGAGCCATCAGAGGGTGAAGGAGAGGATGGTGGAGAAGACACAGAAAAAGAAGAAGACGCAGCTTCCGATGCTGCTCCATCCAAGCCATTTCCTCAACTTTCCTGTGTGCATTGCAAGGAAAAATGTAGCAGCTTTAGTGTAAGTTTAGTAATTATTGATACAAACAAAAATTATTGCTTTATGTATGCGCTGGATCAAGGATTTCTATTTGGAAAATCTCTGGTTCACATTTGAAGAGTTATTAAAATAAAAAAGATGTGACTTGTTTGACGTCTTTAATGCAAGTGAACATAATTACATGGTTAAAACTATAATTTAAAAAATATATAAATTATAATTTAAATGCAATTAAAAAATTTGAATGTGTTGCCATCAAAAACATTCAGTTTTGCTTGAACACTAAAACACAAATTTTTAATTTGATTTTACATAAATTCTAAAAAATATTATCAGTCTAAACACAGTTTTGAATTTAATAATTAACTACTTTATTCAGGTTTATACCAAGCATTTGCTGTCACTAAAGCATCGCGCAGCAATGGGCGCTGTGGCTAGACGTCATAAAGCGCAGCTATTACGAATGCGCGTGGCTCAACGTGGTGCCCAGAGGGAGCTAGAAGCCGCAGCTGGAGCAGAACTGGCCCCGAGAACGACGTTCTGCCTCGTGTGCCGTCTCAACCACCGCACCACGCGCCACGCCCATAACCTCACTGATACCCATCGCGCCATGAAGCGCTTCCTGATGCCATTCTGTCGCATTTGCCGGATCACCTTCCGGTCTCCCATGATCTATGAACACCATATCTGTTCGATTGAGCATCTTAAGGTAATTAATGTGACAACAACATTTAAAATTAGTTGAATTGATGCTGTTAATATATGTTAATTTTGCATAATGTAAGCCACAAATATTAATAAAATTGCACTTAATTTTAAACAATAATAAGACATGCTTTTGCAGAGGAAAGCCAACCAAGGTGCAAGGCGCGTGAGTCCTAAGGCAGAAGGTAGTGGAGATGAAGGCATGGATGTTGATTTGGACAACTTTATGACTCTTGATTCTGTGGGAGATGTTGATGGTAACTTGAATTAAATCTTAATTACCAGTGTGCAATAGAACTTTAAGTTAATTAACTAAAATATAAAAACTTATAAAAAATAATTACAGAAGTAGAAGATGAAGATTCTGGTGGTGAAAAAAAAGACGAAGAGAAGCCTAAGAAGGCAAAAGTTGAAATTAATATTGGAAGTGAACACATTAAGAAAGTAGAGGTAAAGACTTAGTGTAATTTTAATTAATATGTATCACATTATGCTTTATTAAATTACAGTAGTCTGCTTGGTATTACTTCTAAAGAATACTTACCTATTCTCATAAAAACCGAGTGGAATTCTAGAAACAATATATTTTAGCCACAGTGGGACAAACATAACATGTTGTCTAATAAAGAACAATAAAAAAATATTATTTGCCATTCTGTGCTTGAAGTTGACAAATTCTTGACTTATTTTATCTACTCCCAAAAAGACACAAAACTGTGGCAGAACTGGACACACATTTCTCCAAGAAGCAAATTGAAATTGAATGTAACAGGTGTGGTGGTGTGAGCTGTGCCGTGTGTTCCTGCCGCGCGCGGAGGCAGGCAGCGGCGAGGAGGCGGAGGCGCTGCGGCGGCACTGTCGCCTGCGCATCCACCTGCGCCACTACGTGCAGCACCGCGACACGCGCACGCTGCGCAAGCAGGCCGAACGCATACACCGCCAGCTGCACCAGCACTCTGGTAATATCCTTATGCATAAATTAAACCACTTCAGCAATACAGGTTTTTTATATATAAGAACTTGAACTACACCTGTCTGTGTTGCAATCATGAATGATATCAAAAAATAAAAATCGTTATTTTATTTTAATGATTATAAATGAAGAGAAAATTAGACATGATAATTGTCTCAACTAGGCTTAGACTATCCATGCTAGAGCTTGCCAATACAAACTTACTGTATAGTACGCGTCACGATCTTTAGAGCTGAGCACAGAAGTCAAAAATAAATTGATAAATTTGCGAAAATGTGGCCGTAAAATAATACAATTTATCTCTCATTTAGAATCCTACGAAGGTTTGTAAATTTCCTAGGAAATTTATAAATTTGCTGTTCTTGTTATTTTCCGGTGACATATATAACTTAGTCTTGAACATAATATTTAAACATTATTCTCTCCTTTTTAGAGGAAGAAAAAGAAAATACTACTGAAGATAATTCTGAAGTTAAAGTTAAAACAGAGAAGACAGAGTCAACTGCAGAGAAAAAATCCGTAGAGAATGGGACAGATTTAAATATTTCAGGTAGTTCAAATTTACAAAGAAAACGTCAAATGATAAAAATACAAAAATATTAATATAATTTTAACATTTAGTTTTTCATTAGGCATGGTATATGAAATGAAATCAAATGTATTCAATAAAAAAACGAATACATAAAAACGTTAATAAAATAAATGTTCATAGGAAATGAAGACAAGATGTGGGCTGATGTTGATAAAGACATTGGTGAGTTGTTGCGTGAAGTTGATCCTGAGGGAAATGAGGCAAGTGATGATGAAGAAGATCTTGGAAGGTAAGATATTATTATTATTATATTTTCTGTCTGTCTTTTTGTTAAATAATAAATTAAACTTAAAACGCTTTTTCTATTTCAAAGGTACGATAAATTCCGAAAAAGCGATAAAGCTACAAAGCCTGGTGAGGAGGAAGAAAATAAGTCTAAAGATGAAACTGCTGTAGAAGTGAATAGCACAGTTGAAGTTAAAACCTCTGCTTAAATTAAAGTAATTGCTTTTAGATTATTTTCATGTATGGAACAGTAAAATCTTATAACCTAAGTTATATTATAGTTGGTTGATATATAAATAAACTTTTGACTCTATTGAGAATCTCTTTTATTTCATACCAAAGTAATGATACATATTATAATTTATAATTTTTAATAAAAAATAAATCGACTTCAAACTAAAAATCAAAAAATAAATTTGCTTCCCACAAAGTAATACGCATTTCCATTTAGTATATAGAAATGATTTAATAGTTATTTTATAATTTAACAGTACTCATCTATGTTAAAGTAGAAAGACTCTTATTTAAACAAGTTTTTAAGAATATTATCAAAAATTTGTACTAATTATTGCCAGATCATTTCTGTGGGCCGTTACTTTAAAGTAACAAAACTATTAGTACGGGATCCCTGGCAAATTTTTCCAATTGATTACTATCAACCTAATTTTTGGTGAGAAGCTTTATTTTGATGAGACGCCCAATAATTTCTTATGCCAAACTCTCGATTGTGGTAGCTAACAGAGGTAGCAAGGATAAAATATGTCGATTTGGTGATTTAAAAATATTTATTACTAACTGATTTTTCTTGTCTTATATCTCAAGATAATTATCTAAATTACTTGAAAAAATATTTGTCTTACAAAATCTATGGTTTGATCAAGTTTGTCCCCTCTTTCCAACATGTATCGATAACGAGGTCATCGTAAATTATTACTAACCAGCTGATTTTTATTTTTTACTTAGTTAATTATTAGTATTATTTAACAAACATATTGTCCTACAAATTTCGTGGTACGTTTTTCCGGTCCTACGCTTAAAAGATGTAGTACAAATCCCTTCCCAGTGTTGCGAATAATAATAATAAATTACATAATGCCAGGCGTTTCAAAGTCGGGAGCTGAGACGGTCGTTTCATTTGCGCGCCCCGTATATACCAGTATTACTTTGTGGGAAGTGTGGTCTTTTGTGGGTAGTATTAGCTTATCGGTTTGACGTGATTTTTCATGCCACACACTGAACACTGCGGACGGGTTGTCGGTGCTACATCCGAGCGGCGCCGCCGCAAGCGCTCGCTGCTCACCCACTCGCAACAACATCTCCTCGTTGAAGAGCCGCTCCCCGCTGTTACCGCAGCATATGCGAGCCGCGCGCGCACATGCAGCTTGTTGAGCTAACTCCAACGTTAAAGATTTCGAGTCTTGCTCAAAAAGACGGTCATGCTCGGGACCTGCTCTCAGGCCCAACACGAACCTATCCCGCACCAGCGTGTCCAGTTCCGAGCCAAAATCACAGTATACGGCGAGTCCCCTCAGCCGCGCCGCCCAATCTTCCACACTTTCACCGTCCAATCTGGTCGCCTCATAAAATTTCGCCCTATCAGCGAACGTGGACCTCTTCGGCTGAAAATGTCCGTTGAGAGCTTGCACCAGCTCAGCCCACACGACAGTCTCGAGCTCTCGCGGGTGAACGAGATTCCTTGCAAGACGGTAGGTCTCATCCGACAGATGAGTTAACAATACTGCGCACCAGTTTTCCGCTTTAATATTGTTCAATTTAATGAAATTTTGTAATCTCCCAAAAAATATTTGCCATTCTTGTGTTCTATGGTCAAAATTTTGAAGATTTCCAATGAAATTCGACATTTTTCACATCGCGGGTACTTGATATCTCGTCGCCAGTTGGTATGTACGGGGCGCGCAAATGAAACGACCGTCTCAGCTGATACTCGTTTATTCACTGGCGTCCTATAACTAAACTATAGGTACGCACAGATATCACGCATTTCCATTTAGCATATTTAGAAATGATTTAATAGTTATTTTATAATTTTGAAGTCGGTACCAAGTAAATGCTACAACAATCTATACAATATCGGTTCAACCAAACAAACATTTACTGTTACGGGCCATTATAGGCCCAAAGAATATATAAACACTATCTGATCTAGCCTACTTGAATGAAGAGGTTGAAAATATTTTTTTTATCTTTAAAATTATTAACATAATAACACGTTTGTTTTCATTGCTTTTTTGATTTTGAATGACAGTCATTTATGCCACTGCATGCTCCTACTATTCCCTCCTACCACTTACTAAATGAAGACCGCTTCATATAATTTTTGAAAAATAGGCACTTTAGAAAAATCACGAAAAATATATGTAAGTCCTAGCGAATATACCATTGTTCTGGGGTAATATGGATCCTTAGTAATAGAAAAAATTTGTTTGGTCTTGATAGACATTTGTTATAAATAATTAAGATATAAAAAAACAGGGTTTAAGTAATAAATTACTTTATTGTTCACTTTTTACTCTTAGGTTCCTTAGCAGCTGCTGGTGCTTTAGTTACATCATCAGGATTTTCAGCAGCATCCTTCAACCTCTTAGCTCGGATACCAACAAGTTTGGCTATTGAGCGGGCCTAAAAAGTATTCAACAATGTTAGTAATTGCATAATAGTTCGGTCAATTTAGACCAAAAAATGAGAGTGAAGTTACATAAAGTCCCAACAAGCTGAATTTCAGTGAAATTGTTCAAAACATAATTATAAACAATGTCTAGAAGTTCCCCATCATTCCCCTGTAAGGAAAAAAAAATTCAAGGTCAAAGGTAAAAAAAGAGATTTTCGCGATTATCAGCACAACCGTAAGTTTTATCATAAAATAACCTTAGACAGCATTGTAGATCATAAGTTTATCTATAAAAAATGTATCAATACTTTTCTTCTTAGTGAGCTACCGTTTCTGAGATATAACGACTCAAAAAGTTATGAAAGTTGTTATAGTCATAATATGTATGAGTACGCCACGTATATACATCTAGAGTTGTTATTCATGAGTCGATTAGCTTGCCTCCCTCTAAACTCAGTTGCTGCTCACCAACATCTTCTTCGAGTATATTACCAAGTTCAAGTGTGGCTTGGTTATCAGCTAGACCCGACAGGAGTACTTACGACAAAAACGAATAAACTTCAACACTATTTTTTTAATTTACATCGCTTTAATCTTTCCCAACCTTTGAAAATTTCTGTTATTTGGCAATAGTTTTACATTAAACGGGATCACAACTGACCCGTGGAGTAGTGGACCTGCTAAGTACACTACCTCATGGGTGGCGTGGAAACGTGTGCATATTATGACGACAACAAGTTTTATAACCTTTTGAGTCGTCAGTCGTCAGAAACGGTGGCTCGTAAGAAAAAAAGTATTGATACATTTTTTATAGATAAACTTATGATCTACAATTCTGTCTAAGGTACTTTTATGATAAAACCTACCGTTTTACTGAAAATCGCGAAAATTACAAATTTTTTTGACCTTTGACCTTGAAAAAAAAATTTTCCTAACAGGGGAATGATGGGGAACTTCTAGACATTGTTTATAATTATGTTTTGAACAATTTCACAAAAATTCAGCTTGTTGGGACTTTACGTAACTTCAAATGTCTAAATTGACCGGAATATAAACATTAAGGAATTTAAAATAATATGAATTGCCATGAAGACATTACATATCATTTTTTATACTAGATTTAATTTATACAATTTTCACTATTTAATTTTTAGGAATTGTAAATGTTGTGAGATCCAGACTTAAATGCATTGTTATGTGTACACTTTTAACAACTGTAAGGAAAATCAGATAAATTACAGCTATTTCACATTTCCTATGTGTAACTTACCAAATTAATATAAATACTTTAATGCATTATGGATATACTATACAGATTTGCACTATAATGTAGTTATGAAAATATTAAGGACCACATTTAAAATTGCAGTAAAACTTTTGTATGCATTATGTTTTAGATAACTTACTCCTCTCAAGTACTGGTATGCCTTGAAATCTTTCTCTTCTTCAGTGATAACACGAGCTAGAGACTTGGGTGCAGGTTGTTGCACAGGCATCAAAGGACCACGTAATTGCTTAGCCAATTTGCGTTCCTCTTCAGTAGCCTCACCCTTAAGAACCTAAAAATCAATTTTATTAGTAACTAATACCAGAAAGGTTTCATCTTTAATGAGTAAACTGTACCAAAAAACTTATTTATAGTTTTTATCTTTCAATTATGAGGAATTTCAATCAAAATTTCATACCAAGTTATTTTTATGCAGTCATTCAAAAAACATTTGAGTAAAATACATACCTTCTTGCCCTTCGGGAATACAATGAGACGAGCACGGTACTCCTTTAATCTCTGTACATTGATCTGAAGTGATTCAACAGACTTATTGCGGCGACGTGGGTCAACCGCAATACCAACTGTTCTTGCATAGCTTGGGTTCAAACCAGCAGCCTTAAATAACATTGAAAATAAGAGTAAATATTTAAACCAGCTAGACTTACTATTAACCAAATTATATTATTAAGAAAGCAATAATTCACAATGTATATTACTGAACACTAGCTAGCTATTTAACAAAACAGGAAATTTTATTTCAGTTAGGATTTTTTGATATTGAAAACACTTTTGATTGAATAAACTGATTTTGTTAATCATGTGCAATGCAAATTCTGTCCAGTTCTAATAAGTGTATTCATTACAAGCCTTTGTAAATATTGCGTATCAAAAGCGCACAAAGTTGTTTTTCATTTCATAAATTTTGTTTTAAAATGATTTCAGACTGATCATTAAACATACTCACCCTGATCTCTCTTAAAGTAAATCCACGTCCCGCCCGGACCTTAGTGTGATAACGAACAGTTGGGCACCTAACCACTGGTCGCAGTGGGCCTGCGGCAGGCCGAGGAGCAATAGCTTTGGCTTTCTTGATGCGGTTTTGCTTTCTGCGATGTCTTCTAGCCGGTTGGTTGAACCAAGTTTTAACAAATCTTTGCCAATCCTTATGGAAATGGCCATTTGGAATCATGTTATTACCTTTCCCCATTTTGGTTATGTCCCCTTCTCACCTTAAAAGAAACAGTAAATATATAAATAACGAAACTCGACAGAGATTACGCTTTACAATCGTCATAATCCCGGTTAAATTTTTATTATGATAACAAAAATTCTTAAGGATAATAATTTTACTAACCACTGGGAGACAAGTTCAAATAAAAAAGAAATACAACAATACAGATGGCATATAGCAACGATTTGACTTTGACGTTTGATAGATTATATAGAAACAAACGTAGTGTATAATCTATGAAACAAATAAGCTTATTGAAATAATAACCGATTTTATATTATGTCGTAACGATTAATTTATCTATAAATAAATTGTAAATTTTGAATATTAGTATAACAAAATCATATTTATCTCAAATGACATTTTATCATTATTACTTTCTCGGCAGCGTTTTTAGCTTAAATCGGGATTGGAATGTAAATCCAAATTGTTGTGTTGTTTGACTATTATGATAAGCGATTTCAATTAATTTTATGTGGAGGAATGTTCAGAGTCATTAACTCTGAAGGAGGGACTTTAATTAGTAGAGTGAAATATAATATTTTTTAACGGTAACTTGGGGTTCATAATAATTCATGTACTCTATGGATTTAGAACAACTTTTAAATGCAATTCAAGTTGCAACTGGCAACACTGAAAACATTAATTTCTGAGTCCGACAGCCGACTGAGTTGAGAGTTCAGAAAACTCAAATCAGTAATCACTAATCAGAATAATTCTAAAGGTGTTTTTTTGAGTGTGCAATAAATTCTGGGGTCGATACTTGTTAATATTTGGGTGGTTTAGTTTGGCATAATGGAAGATAATAAAACACAGACCGTCGAAAATCAAACTGTTAACGACGATAAAAATCCAAAGAAAAAAAATAAGAATAAGAAAAAACGCAGCGGTGATGGGGACCATCATGGATCGAGTTCGACTGAGGGTGTAGTTGCTGTTCCTAACTCTACAGATATGCACCAAAATATTTCTTTAAAAGATCTAAAAATGGCAATGGAAGTGTTTAACTTGCAGCAAAAACCTGCTAAAACCACCGAGGAGGCATTGCATAAATCCTATCAATTTTGGTCTACACAACCTGTACCTAAAATGGATGAAAAAATACTCTCTAATGAACCAATAGAACCACCAAAAACTCCAGATGAAATTAGACAAGAGCCATATACTCTGCCTGATGGATTTCAGTGGGATACATTGAATTTAAATGAACCACTAGTATTAAAAGAACTGTACACTCTACTGAATGAAAATTATGTAGAGGATGATGATTGTATGTTCCGGTTTGACTACCAGACTGACTTTTTAAAATGGGCTCTTCAGCCACCTGGTTGGAAAATGAAGTGGCACTGTGGGGTGCGTGTTATTAAATCAGGACGATTAGTTGGTTTTATTTCAGCAATTCCAGCTCTATTAAGGATTTATGATCATGAACAAACTGTTGTAGAAATAAACTTTTTATGTGTTCACAAGAAACTTAGAGCTAAAAGAGTAGCACCAGTGCTTATAAGAGAAATAACACGCAGAGTAAATTTAACAGGTATATTTCAAGGGGTATATACAGCTGGTATTGTTTTACCTAAACCAATTGCAACTTGCCGATATTGGCATAGATCTTTGAATCCAAAGAAACTAATTGACATAAAATTCAGTCATCTGTCTCGAAATATGACCATGCAAAGAACTCTCAAGCTTTTTAAATTGCCAGATTTGCCGAAAACTCCTGGATTTCGTAAGATGGAGCAAAAGGATTGTGACAAAGCTGTAAAATTATTAAATGAATATTTGAAAAAGTTTGACTTGGTGCCAATATTTTCTGATGAAGATTTTAAGCATTGGTTTACACCTTTATCAGGTATAGTGGACAGCTTTGTTGTAGAGGCACCAGATGGTTCTCTTACAGATTTTGTGAGCTACTATACTCTTCCGTCCACTGTTGTCTATCACCCAGTCCATAAAACTTTAAAAGCAGCCTATTCCTTTTACAATGTGTCTACAAAGACACCTTGGGTTGATTTGATGCTTGATGCATTGATTACAGCAAAAAATTCAGGTTTTGATGTTTTTAATGCACTGGACCTGATGGAGAACAAAGAATTTTTAGAACCTCTCAAGTTTGGTATTGGTGATGGAAACTTGCAATATTATTTGTACAATTGGAGATGTCCTAGTATAGCACCTAATAAAATTGGTTTAGTTCTTCAATAATATATAAAATCTTACAAATTGTGTTGTATTTATGTATTTAAATGCTAGCCATTGCTTTATTTTTCACTTTGTGTAGTGTTTTTATTGAAAATAATATAGCTTTAGTTAACAAACTTTTTTTTTTATTATTGCCTCTACATGGACAATAAACCCTTTTAATATTGTAAATATAACCCTGTTTAATTACGTTATATCACTGAACCCATTTTAATGAAATTTGGTTACTGTATAGCTAATTTTAAAAACGATATAAAGGGTAGGTAAGTATGTTTTTAGGAGATGAATATATATTGATCATCAATTAAATTCAGGTGTACGGGGTTGGTATATAGGTGCAAACTGCGACACAAAGCTTCCAAACCCCGCCCGTACGCTCCTCCGACGCCTTCCAAACTAGTACATATCCGGGGAAACCCAAACGAATGGCAGCCCTAGGCAAAGACGCATAATATTCTATGACTATCACCATAATCTGAAATAACCTAGACCTGATCGCCAAAATCCAAGACCGAATAAATTGTTAATTATCACTTCGAAGGTGGTGTTACTGGTTTATCCGTGTTGCCAAATTATTAAACGAAACTTGTACCGACCGCTTCTGATGTTCCAAGCTTCGTGTAGTGTCTCATGACTTTTATTTTTCGAGTCCTCACAGCTCCTCGATATCCAGACTGATCTGACCGGTTGAAGCAATAGGTGGTGTAGGCTGCTGTGGTCTCTAGTTCATTTAGTGGTACTTTAACTCAAATACCCCATCTTCATAAAACAAAGTAGTACCTATTTACCATATTCCAACTCAGTTGGAATATAAAGGTGTATAATAATTATATGGTAGAGTCCATAAAACTTAAAAATATCAGATCAAGCCTAAAGTGTTTGTTTCTTATAGCGCGCTAAACCTAGAAACTACTGGTTCGTATTTAAAAATTATTTTAATATAGGACCAAAACAGTGCAAAATATTGCCGAACGGGAAAAAATAATTCTATTCGTGGTCTTATTTGGCGTGCACTACGTAAACGGTTAAGGATACCAAAAAATATTTACTTTTATATTTTAATAACTTTAATCATAGAAATAGAAATTGTTACGTGACACAACTAGTATTATGATACTAGTAGACGTAGGGTCAGTATATACCTATAGTAATCGTCAAAAAAGTTTAGCGATTGACGAGAATAGCTGCGGTCGGTAGAATCGCGCTCGTGGGTGCGAGAAAGACAACACGACTGGGACATCCAATCAACGGTCGCGCATATGACGATCACGCGCCCCGCGCGCCGCACCGCTACCTTGACACCTTAGTGCTTGTTCACGTTGACTCGCGGGCGCGGTCACGAAATAACAAACACTTGAGTTTATATCCAAGTGTTCACGTACAAAACGCACGTGCGGTCTAAGTAGCGGGCAAGCTAGCGACCGACGCGCGCGGCCCGCTCGCGGCATTATCAAACGACTGAGACGTTTGTGTGTGTTCACGTCGAACTAGCGGTGGAGCGCGCGATTCACTCGCGACGTCAGGTAAGTTCAAACTTTTCACTCCTTATTGAATCCAGTATGTAATCAAAACAGCGGACACTCATCCTGGTATATCCAAAAAATCTTGAAGGATGTTCTCTCAAATTACCATATAAAGTATGAAATTCACCATACCGTTCTCTTTCTTTATTAATTTCGTTCACGCCAATTCTAATTTTTAGCATCTCCCACTTTAGGTATGAATTTTCGGTTAAAAATAAAAGATCGTGGTCCATATTTACAACCTCTGACAATACGTCACACTCGCGCGAACGCCTGGCGGTTTATGTGAACACGAGCTCGCGACGTCTACCGCGCCTATTTCGCCACCGCGCCCGCGCGTTCCAACGTGAACAAGCACTTATTTTTGACTTCTGCGCAGGTTTCGTTCACCGCTAAAGTTTATTGTCAGTTACTATAACTAGCTGTTGCCCGCGACTCCGTCCGCGTGGACTTTCAACCTTATAATCCTTTTTTCCTAGATTTTTTCATACCAATGTTTTTTCCCGTTACCATGGGAATTTTGCAATATATCCTGTTGCAAATAAGCTTTAAGCTTACGAAGGTATACCTACATGGAAAATTTACGTCTATAACGTCCTTTCCAAATTTCAAGTGCTTACGTAAAACCGTTTTTTTTTAAGTTCCGAAAAATACTTCTCGGTATCGATAGACACCTTCAAATATGAACTAACTTGGGATACTACTTAATATAAAGAAAATGTATTTCAACCACTTCGGAACAGTTTCTATGCGTGTCCGGATAAGCACTTCGCCAATTACTAATTTATTGTTACACTTTCCGCTAACATATGCAATTTTAGTCACGAATGTGTTTATTTACATAAACATATTACGGCAGGTGCTGTTGTGTACTAAATCATTTATGAAACCCATTATTTTTATGTATCGCTTAATAGGTAGAGTAGGTATAGTACGCGTCACGAATCTTTAGCGCTGAACGAAACCCGCGCAGAAGTCAAAAATAAGGTATCGAGGAAACGGCGTCGGGTGCGCGAGCGTTGATTGGTTGTCCCAATCGTCTTGTCTTTCTCGCACCAATACGTCAATTACGAACGCGATTCTACCGATGCGCAGCTATTCTCGTCCAGCGCTAAATGACGCACACTATACATGCGGACAAAGCGCGCCCACAAATCTAGTGAAGGGAAAGGGATTCAAATAAAAAACGAATTATTTCACAGAATATATTATGTAACAACGTAATACAAATACATAGTCAGTTACATTGGCGACCACGTTTTCAAATCATGGTAGATAAATGTCCAATGTATCTGACACAAGAAAAAAGAAAATACATTGCAAGAACAAAAAGCCAACTCCGAAGACACAGAAATGAAAGTGAACTTTATAGATGAAACTTAAATAAATCTTCTTGGTCAAAATAGTCAAGTGGCCAGTAATAATAATATAATGCCATAATATATATAAATGTTGACAGTTGCAATGTTTTTTTTTTGTTGTAGATGCACCTCCAATATGCTATAATAAAGTATATATTTAGGAATTGTGCATCCCACATTTTTTTAAATTTATTTTTCAATTTTTATAAAGTATTTTTTATGACCGGGTCTCTTTACATTACAATGTAAAAAGCGAAAAAAAAAAGAAATTAAAGAAGAAAAACAAAAATAAGCTCAGCATATGAGCATAAAATTACTCCTTCTTTGTGGCTTGCTGTTTAGCTTGGTGAGCTTGCAAAACAGCAACAGCCTCATCTACCTTAGCCTTAAGCGACTCTCCATGTTCTAACATATGAAGCAGCTCAGAGTTATCAATTTCAAGCAACATACCAGTAATTTTACCAGCTAAGTCAGGATGCATCCGCTGGATCAATGGGAACAGACGTTCCCCAAGCATTTGTTTTTGTTCTTGTAGTGGTGCAGCAGCTAACATTGTAGCAGTCAATGGCTCTTGTCCTTGAATGTGGACTGCTGGCTGAGGTGCTGGAGGATTACGCATATTAGATGTATATTTGTAACCTGCTGGACGACCACTGGTTACGATTGGAGCGCGAATAGATGTTGCCGCGGGTACTCCTTGTTGTCCAGTAATAGGTCTAGCACCCAATGAAGTGCGCAGAGTGGTTTGAGTTGGGCCACGTGGTGCAGGGCGGAATGGAGCTTGCATATTAGGATATGCAGAAGCAGCGGTCTGAGTGCTAGGCCTGACAGGTTGTTGTGCCCAACGTGGTGATGGTCGTATCTGTGTCATTTGAGCAGGCCCATAAAATCTTTGAGCTGGAGGTATTGTTGGAACAAAGTAACCTCCAGCACTGCCAGGTTGGAATATTTGACCCATTTGTTGCATTCTCATGCTAGCCATACGCTGCATGTACTGAGAAGTTAAGTGAGCCTTACGATCTTCTTTTCGTTGAGCTAAAGCAACATACAGTGGCTTTGTACCTACAATACGACCATTCATCTCAGTGACAGCTTTAGTAGCCTCTTCAGGAGATGAAAAGCATACAAATCCAAAACCTTTGCTACGGCCATCCTCTAACATTACCTAGAAGAGGAAAACAAAAGTATTTTAAAAATAATAAAATAAATCAACTATTTTAATTAAAATGTAATTTATAAGGACTTATTATATTATTGTTTTTCATAGTCATTATTTCAATGTCAATTTAATCTCTTTTTGACTACTGTAATTTCAGATATTAATTTTTTAACCATATAGAATATTACCTTAGCAGAAGTTATTGTTCCAAATGGTGCAAATTCTTTGCGGAGTTTTTCATCATCTATAGTGTCATCCAAATTCTTAACATACAAGTTAACCCCTTGGTAACGAGTCAATCTTTCTGATTTTAATTGTTCAAATTTACGTTTTAGCTCTTTTTGACGTTCAGCTTTCTTTTGAGCTCTTCCAACATACAATGGTTTACCTTCCACTAGTTCTTTACCATTAAGATCCATGCAAGCCCTCTCTGCAGCATCTGGATCCTCAAAAGCTACAAAACCAAAGCCTCTAGAAGATCCATCATCTTTATACATTACTTTATGGCTTGTAATGCGCCCATATTTCTCAAACATGTCTTTAAGCATTTCATCAGAGAAGTCTTCTCCAAAGTTTTTGACGTATACATTAGTAAACAATTTGGCCTTCTCTCCTAATTCCTTTTCGCGTTCCTTACGAGGAATGAATCTACCAACGTATACTTTCTTCCCATTCAGTAACATTCCATTTACCTTTTCAATTGATTTATTAGCAGCTTCCTCAGTTTCAAAATGGACAAAACCATACCCTTTGGATGCTCCATTTTCATCTTGGGCAACTTTACAACTCAAAATATTACCAAAAGCCGAAAAGGTGTCAAACATTGCTTTATTATCGATTAATTTATCCAAATTTTTGATAAATACATTTCCTACACCAGACTTTCGTAGAGATGGGTCACGTTGAGACCACATAATTCTGATTGGTCTTCCCTTTATCATATCAAAATTCATGGTGTCCAATGCTCTCTCAGCTAAAAACAAACATGAATATTAGTAAATCATGTTTTAGCAAAAAAGGGTTATAAATTATTGACAAATAATACTCCATTGTTTTTCTACATTTATAATGAACATGTGATATTTAATTTACTGACTCAACTATGAAAACAAATAACATTAAGCAATATCATATTTATTGATTCGTAACTGTAGTAAATGTTCGACAGCTTATGAAAAGTACAGAAAGTTGGATAAGAAGATATTGAAAAATAAATCAATATTGATAAATCACGTGTGAAAAAATGTTATAAAATATTAAACATACTTGGTAACTAATATTTAATTTTGTTTTTCAATATACATTTATAATGAACATGTGGCATTTAAAATTAACTGAATAAATACATACTCTGCAGAAAAGTAATGTTAGGCAATATCGTACTTTTTAATTCGTTATTTAAGTTAATGATAGATGACTGATGAAAGTAGGATAGGAATATATTGAAATAAAAACTAATCTAGAGGTTATCAAATGAAATAAAACAATTACTTACCGTCTGCAGGCTGCTGGAAATTTACGTATGCATAACCAAGTGACCTTCGAGTTATCATATCGCGGCAGACTCGAATGGAGAGGACTGGACCCGCGGTAGAAAATTTTTCAAACAACATGGCCTCGGTAATATCAGAGTGTAAATCTCCGACATACAATGATGCCATTGGGTAATTAGGTGGACCAGGATTCATTTTTAATTATTTATTGGAACCGTTACAAATATAGCATTAATATTATCTTTTAGTGCTTTAAAACTTCACTTTCTCTTTACGATTATCTATCGCATTCCTTAGACCACGTTGCACGCTTACGTACACTAACTTATAACTGAACGATTCCCGTTTATTTTTTAAAAATTTTTCTATTTTTTTGGATTTTTGTTAATTTTATAATTTTTTTTTATGTTTTAGAACGATATTTCACGAAATTGTGAGGATTGTGTGACCTATTTCGAGGGACCACACAACCTCACGTGAACACACCTTGCTCACCAAAGGAAAGGTGACGTTTGTAAATTGTGGTTGGTAGTTGGTACTTGGTAATAGCAAAAAACAAAATGGCGTACTATGTTTTATGAATAACTGGCAAGTCTATGGATTTCCTATTAATGTTCCATAGAGTTTTGATATTTATATATTTTTTTAATATGAATCGTAAAAATTAAGGATAAGTTATAAATCAAATAATAATTAATAACGTAGAAATATTTCACTATTTTATGATTTTATGAATTTGCAATAAACTTTCTTTTTAAGTTACAAAAAATATCTTATAATAATCCACATCTGCTTCAATTTTTCATGATCGTGATAAATTGCATATTACAGCTAAAAGTGTTTTTACAAGCTCGGGTTTACAAATCTTTTATAACACTACCCAGTGTCTGATTGCATTTGCATTTTTTATTATTGTCCAACTAATAATCTTTATTAATTTCTTTATTTCTGAGTTTTATCCATCCAGAAGGTTACATACATCATTACATATTGTGATCTTTGACAATATAAATTAGAACTTTTAAAATGTA
>JADANM010006098.1:4640921-4653280 GCA_026213755.1 Eurema hecabe
TTTTAGATAAAATATGAAGTTATATCATGCCATGTTTTCAGTGTATACTTTTACGCCAGACGCAATACCACAGTATAATACTTATTAGAGGTGACTATGTACCAATGATCTTCTTGTCGTCACATAATGCACAATATTAACTCCAATTACATTATTGTTTGCATTGTATGGAATGTAAAATATACAATAAGGTATTCTTTATATATTATGTATTTATTTAAAAAATCATACTGTGAAGACCTGTGGCCGCATGGTGCTGCTGATGTATGGCAGGAGGTGGTGCTTGGTATACGTCTCTCTGTCGCAGGTGGTAATCGTAACTTTCCTCTGATACACTCTCTCCTGTTGTACTGCCAAGTGAACGGCTAAAATATGTTTTCAAAGTAAGTAACTATTTTGAGGTAATTGTTTTATTTAAATTTTGGTATATTATGCAAATTGTTAAAAATGGCAATTAAGATAAAGGTGATAAAAAGATGTTTAATGAGTACTTACTTTGCCAAAGTATTCGTGCACACAATATATTCAACATCATCATTGTAAGGATTTAAAAAGGCGAATGCAGAGGTCCTTAGCCAGACCCACTCTCTGCTCTTGGTTCGAAACCGGTACATGAGGGATATTATCTGACCTTTTAATTTTAAAACTGAAACAAACATTTTAAACATGAACAATTTTTCATATGGAAAATGTCTATTAAATATGATTTATTATTTTGTATGCTGTTAATAATTAATATACACAACAGACAATGCTTGGTGAGCGGTGTTCAGCAGTTCCTTCAGCGATTTTATTTATAAGGCATTTGAATGAGCTGCCATTAGACCAAGAACACGCCTGATCTTACATGTGATGCGGTCTAAATGGTGCCATGACTGCTTAAAAGCCTATTCACCCTAACCTTAAAAAGATCCAAGTCGTACTCTCTGGGAAAGACGAAAGCCGGAAGATAGTTCTACTCTTTTTCCGGCATGAATGTGAATGAAATTTTTATTGTGAATCGCTTTGTACGATACAAGATTGCTGCTTATGCGACGTCACGGGTCACGGGTCACCCGAGTGGACCGTTACCTTGGTCGAAGTTATCTCTCATGTGCTGCTGGTCCTCGGGATGGTAGAACTCGTAGCAGAGCTTGCCGAGCAGGTCGGCGGGCGCGTAGCCCAGCACCTGCGCGGCGCGCTGGTCCGCGAAAGTGAAGCGCCCGTCCACCGAGTGCCGCGACACGAACTCCACGCCGCCGCTGCACAGGCTGCTCTCCGACGCGTTCGGCGTCGACGTCACCTGAGCGGTGTTTACATATTATGTACATGCCACTCACTGTATTTACCAATGGTGTGTATATATAATAACCAGACATCTGCTGTGAAGAATTATCAAACACGTACCGTACGTTTTGTGATACAATATGAAATTTGATAGTATTAGATCACTGCGCTTATTTTACATGCACATAAAAATGTATAGCGTGCAGATTTAATATGTATGTAGTTGGTGACAATATCTTCTATTTTCACTGTTAATATAATATTGTATTATTACCTGCAATCTACCGATGGCAACCAAGCAACAATGCGACGCGTGAAGTTCATCTTCTACCGGACGATCCATCTGCATACCTGGAAACAGATCTGATTTCCCAAAACACATAAAATTTTGTCGTTTTATGTGTACGAACACATAAAACGACAAAATTTTATGTGTTTAGTATAAATCGTTAATACAGTTACTCACAACTGTACTACGGATATTCGATCGAAATACTTATTTAGTTTAGAGTATTATTTGATAAGTTTTCGTGTAAATAACGATAGCTACATATTTAGATACAATGTCAAGTATGTAGTGTTATCTGAGGCTCGAAACATGCAACAAACCTGTGGGCGGCCAGTTCTTGATGTAGCCCGTGCAGTGCACGACGGCGTAGTTGTGGCCGTCGTGCGAGGGCCCGAGCGAGTTGCGCGCGCGCAGGCGGCCCAGGTGCGCGCTCTCGGCCGCGCCGCCCACGCGCATGCGGCAGATGAAGCCGCGCCGCGAGCCCATCACTTGCCGCATTGACGCTGTAAATAAACAATATTTAGCACTGACATTAACCAACCCATTACTACCATATATAAGCTATAAACGCTTGTATTTATTAATATTGCTAAATTCGCATGAATATGAATCCAATTTTTTTAAACTAACGAAACAAAACAATTTTTAAGAAGTTTCTACAACTACACAGACAGAAAATGCTTTGAAATGAAATTAAAATTCGAATTGAAACAATGAGACGACGTGGCAAGAATAAAGCTGACTTTAAAAATTTTTTTTGAGTAATTTCTTATTAATGTGTTGTTGACGCCTGACTTACAATTACTAAATATGCATATTTGGTTTATTTATATTTAATTTATTATATACATACATTGGTGGCCCTCTTTCTTCACAGTTCCAGTTTTTAAATCTAGTATACGTCCGGTGTTTTGAGGTTCCTGAGTGCTTAATTGCTCTCGCACCTTTTCAACGTCATCAGGATGCACTTGATCGTATAAACATGATGAATACCATTCACCCTGTTAAAGACATAACAGGAATATTAAAAACATCAAACGAGATACACTTTATGTATATATTTATCGATTTGAATGTACCTACCTGTGAATAATTAAGTACAGGTGCTATACTATCACTAACGTATATAATACGACCTGTATCACATGATACAACGAATAAAAACCCATCTGCGGCTTCAAGAATTAAATGTTTCAGCTCCTGGTCTGTTAAAAAGGATGGTTTGTATGTACCATCTGTAGAAGTATTTCCAGTCCCTGCAAAAAATATCGTAATTAAAATTGAATACAAAAAATATGGTTTTGAGATTCTTTTGAGATTTTTCAGACTTCCAGATCAAGGAGAAATACACAATAAGTTGCATTAAAATATAGCTGAATATGCCTTGGCAACAAATTATTCCTTTTCTTGTTGACATAAATCTTTGTTTTTTTCACAACAACAAGTGTCGAATTTAATCTTACTACAAAGTTTACAGGGTAAATAAATTCCCATTAACGAGGTAAAGGAACTTGACAGTCAGACAACAAGTTATCATGAAAACTTTACGTAAATAGTATCACATCGAAATCATTCAAACACAAAGAATCGCGAGCTTCTTTTTTTGAAGTGTAAGTTAAATTTTCCATGTCTGGTTCATGAAGGATTTACATACCTCTTAAAGCTTTCATATGTGCTACCGCCATACGCAGTATGGTCAGTTTGTCTGGCTTTCGCGCGAGGGCTGAACATGTTGGAACCATATCAGATAGTTCCGTTATGTAGGCTGTCATCTTGTTTCTTCTACGCCGTTCAATCTCGCAATGATTTTCACGGCTAAATAAAAAGGTTTTTTGAAAATTTGATTACACAAAAAAGGGTTACAGTCAATAGTATAAGATAGATCGACGTACATGGCACCGAACTTTTTTTGAGATTAATAAAAGAGGAATAATTCTAACGTACGAGTACATACATACTTTTTGGTCAGCTTAAACCACATGTTTTTGAAACATCGTCATTGATGCTTCGCTCCCATCGGTTGCCACTTGCAACATGATGTTATATTATAGCCTAAAGCCTTTCTCGATGCATGGACTATACAATACAAAAAAAAAATCTATTCATGAGTTTAGCGCATTCAAACAAACTAACTCTTCTTTAAAATATTAGTATAGATAAGTCTTAAGAAATAACCCTTAATTATTAACAATGGTAACTCTTCTTATTATTGTTTCTGTATGCTAATAATATAATAAAGTACGACGTACGAAATAGTACGGGGGTGGATTTTACAGTGAGATTTTTTAGGCTATTACGTCTAGCCGCGGAAGAACGCATTACATTATCATAAGTATAAAATGTTAATAACTAATATCGAAGCTTTGTAGCATGATAAGACACGTTTTTAATCAAAACAGCGAAAGCCGCATTTATGAGAACAATATAATCCTATTTTTTGCCATAGTATGTGCCAATAAATGGTGTCGTGAATAAATGCCGTGGGAAAACACAGACAAGTAATTGACGACGTATAAGTTAATTAACAAATTTTTTAATTAATTTCTTTCACCATACCTTTTTATTCTACCTAGTCATATACATTTATTTGAAATCATATCTAAAATCATTAAATATATATTAACATATAGAAAATAATCAAATATTTTTTTATGCTTATACAAATGCATATGCAAGGCTTGTATATATCCTTAGGCTTTACTGGTATGTACTATAACAGTGTTTGTGTTAAATATAATAAGACAATTAATATCCTCCAGTTTATTATTGAAATCAATCTAATGTCAAACAATCAATTCACAAAGAAGGGATAACACATCTTGAGTTAGTTCAATTAGAATATATCTCAATTTCAGATGATTAACTATTCTTTTTTTTTAAGTTAAAACTGACATACACAATTAATGATAATGATAGTAATGCTTTTGCAAATATAATATAAGAACATCTTGTTATTTTAATTTTAGGATCATAATATCTTCTTACATAAAAAGTATTAAACATGTTTTCTTTTCTATGTTTGCCTAAAAGGATCATTTTGTAATGATAGAGTGACCAGATATCATGATTGTTTAGTTACTTTAAGACATCTTGTATAATGTTGCATATCAAAGAGTAAGAATTCAAAACAATGAATTAAATTCACCTTGCAAATCTCTCTTTATCTTGAATATTGTCCTCCTCCATCCTTGTGTATTTGCCGCCACTTGCGTCGTCGTCATCGGATCTAATACATAATATAATATGTTAGCCACATCATTTAAAAAATATCCACTAAAGCTAGAATATTGTCAGTTTCTACATATTCAGACAGTTGTATATAAATTTCAATTAGGTATTTTCTTACATGAAGAATCATTTGGCTAGATGAGACTAATACACTCACCCAATACTACCAGCCCGACGCTTTTGTATTTCCTTTGCTGGGTCAACCCCTGCAAAATTAATAATCAATTAAAAATTAATGGTTACAGGTATTTCAAATTACACCAATATATCTATTAATTTGGGTTATATGAGTTCAACAAAGTATGTATAATGTATATATGTAAGTGGAGTGATCTGATTTTCAAATAAAACTTCAAGATCATTATCTGAACTAGGAGGATCTACCTATATTAAACTTTGATATGATTTTAAATTAGATTATGTTTCAAAGATTTTGTTTTATAATGAAATGATACTAAAATTTTACACTACTTTCATAACCTTACCATCACTACTTCTGCTACTTAAATCTGCAATTTCAGCATATTATCCGTAAGTTTAATATATTCAATATAATTTAGATACATATTAGTAGTATTTTATGTCCATTTTTGAAGTTCAATACATAAGATTTACAATTTTATATTTAAATAATATTAAGGATTTTTTTGTGCAGATTAATACCTATTTAATCCAAAGACATGCTAAGGCATGAAGCTTCATATATTTTATTAGTATCTGAATTGTAAACTTGATTCTTATAATTTTTTAGGGCCAAGTAAAATGTAGGTCAATTAACTGAATTATAAATCAGGCAATTTAATTAAATACAATAAATTATTCATCTTAAAAATTATAATTTACGTCTCTGTCTAATTTAAACTAAGTGACGAGTTAAATTTATGTCTGCTAAGAGAAATATTGGTAACAAGACTAACTAATAGAGGTCTATCGTGATATTGTCGTTATTAATTTATACTAACAACGCGTCACGCGGATATGCGAAAGAGCAACGTCAATAGAAAATAGACACAGTCCAATTTCTGTTCTCTGGCAGAAACTTGCTGATGTTGAATAATATATTAACTATAACTGAAGTTTTTCACAACAAAATAACAATGAAAAATGAAAAATATATTGCAACAAGTAATATAATACTAATACTAACCGGAGATAGTGGGAGCCACGGCAGACATCGGTCGATACACTCATCTGTTCACTTTATAACTTTCCCTTAAATTATAAAAAATAACTGTTAACAACTAGAAAATATATTTCTCCGTGATTAAAAATTATATCACTAACTCTGTTTATTTTAATTTCCCAACACAACACACGCCATTTTTCATTTGAGAAGATGACATGACATCGCCTTGCCAACCGAAAAAACTTGCCATTTTAAAAATTAAAATTTTTGTGGTAGATAGAATAGATAAGTAGATCTTGATTAATTAATAAATGATTTTTATACAAATATAAAACAAATAAAATAAGTATCCCTTTAGAAATAATTTTCCAAATTAAAAGATTCAAGTGCATATAAATCTTTTTCTGTTATAGTGAGTAATGGATACACACAGAACAGTCCCTTTATATTGAAAACTCCAATTTGAGACGAATAATTCTTGCTGTAAATAGATTAAATTGAAACAAAAAGGCGTGGATATTTGACAAATTCTAATGATATTTTAAAAATCACCTTTTTTTAAAAATAGTTTGCAATAGTTGACGATATAGCATTTTCCGATGTGATTAAGTTTACCATGCTTACGTTCCTTGCACTCGTAATATACATTCAGTTACTTTTTTATATTTTAAGGGAAAATTACTAGTGACTACATGTATGGGATATATTTTGCGCGCTAGTTGATGAAACATTAACGCTTATTGTTATGCGATACTTCTTGTTCTATAAATGTAAAATTATTTTCCCTTATTTAGGTGTATAAGTTAAATCGATAAATGTTCTCACAGTTTCTTGAAATAATTAGAATTGTAAAGTCTGCTACTGGTTACTACGTTCTTATTAATTTTAAATTTTGACAGGTCTTTTACATCACAAACTTTCCCAATCTTTTTATCGCATACATTTAATATATTCAAAATTATGTCTATTGCTTTAAAACAGTGCTAATTGCTAAGTCGAATTCGGTAAAATATGGATGGAGAACCTGAAGCTTTATCAGATACAGCCACTAATTGCAATCTAGCATCAGCATCAGAAACATTGTCAGACAACAACCAAGCAAGATTAGATTCTTTAGAGAAAAAAGCTGTGCACTTAAGGTATTAGTTGTATTAAATGATAAACAGTTTCATATGCAACTAATATCACTGAATGATTTTATATAATGAGGGTAGAAATATTTAGATTATAAATACTTTATTAAATATGGCTCTACGTGCAAGTAATAATACTCCTATATCGTAACCTAAAGTTTAAACATAAACCTTGTTACTAATGGTCTTTCAGATTAGTTTTGGAAAAGGACTTTAAAGCTGCGGATATAAAATGGAGTCTCTTTGTAGCAGCAGCATTCAGTTTCCGTTATGAAAGTTGTCTTAGGCCATTTCCACCTGCATTCATGAAAAATGGCGTAAAAGATATGGATGAATTAGTTAGTTTATAATTGAATTTAAAAAAGTTATTATTATTTTATTTGAGATGTAAATAATTTAAGTTCATATTTTAGCTAAGCGTCATTACGGATGTACCGGCTTTGGATTTGGTTTTGCAACAGCTAGACAACTTGGATAATTTGGGCAATTTAAGCGATATTATTGACTTGTTATTTTACGTTCTTGTCAGGTTAAAAGAACCAAGTTTGAAAACTGTGTTACCAGAATCGGTTAGTTTATTAAATAAAACTTCGTTAATTCGGTGGAGAACGAACTAATTTATCTTTATTTCTTAGCATGAAGCAATATTAATCAATGCGCACTCACTTAAGCCTGCACCTAAACCACAGTTCATGTTTCAAGTTGTTTACTCATCCAAGTCTAATTCAGAAATGAAATGGAAGGACTTATCCAAAAACCATAAAGTATTTTATGCCTATCATGGAAATCGTTTAGAAAATTTTTATACCATCCTTAATTTTGGAATACAACAACATTTAAACAAAGTGGGTATTCTTTACTCTATATCAGATTTTTACAATGTTTTTTTATGAATAATTTATTATCCTTTATTTCCTTTTTTCAGACAACGTTACTAGGCAATGGGGTATACCTATCGCCAGAGCTCAGCATAAGCCTACCATACAGTCACGGTGGATTTGGATGGGGTGCAAGTTGTATCGGTGGGCATTTATCATGTGTGGCTCTGTGTGAAGTAATAGATGCTCCTGATGGCATTAACTATCAAAAACCAGTTTCCAACGAAGGTAATTTTTAAATGGACTACAAATAGTAAATGTATAATTTTGAACATAAAATATATTTTTAATTGTAACGAATTATAGGTGACGGAATTTATGAAGAAGACGGTAAAGGACTTCCTGACCAAAATTTTGATTCACGAACTGCGCATTACGTAGTTACAAACTGTGATTTGGTTAGAGTACGATATTTACTCGTATACGCTAAGCAACCTGCGTCTATGAGGTTTCCAACGGCACACTCCAATAGAAATGGTACCATCGACAATTGCCTTAATTTAAAAATATATAAACATTGGCTTACCTTTGTAATTACAAATCACGATTTTACAGCTGGCGGTCTTCGAGAATGGCTAACCAGACATAAATTGTTCTCTATTCTTCTTGGATATGGCCTAATGCTAGCAACAATTGGGTTTGCTAATAACCAACCCGTTAATTACTACTACAAAATTTTATTAAAGAAAATAGATGTAGTTCTTAGTAACGTCAAAGTGTAAATTTTTTGATGTTATAAAAATTATGGATGTTCCCTTTGTAATATTTTACTTATCATGTTCATTTAATAATAATGATGTTGTTATTAAAGCAACTCATAATTATGTTTTATTTAAAATCCCAAGTCCACGTAATACCTACATTCGTGAGGCTACGCTCACAACACCTATGGCGAGTGCGACATTAATTGTTACCATGACAATAGCAGTATCCATTAATTTTACGCAACGGTGCATATTCTTTGTGAGCGGACAATAATTTTATTGTGACGGATATACAGTACATCCGACTTTCAAAGTTTCATGCATTTACGCTTTAGTTCTTTTTTGGCGAAACTTTGAAACGAACGTAAATTGGGTTATTCCCTTGGCTTATTCTTTTTGAAAATCATACATTAAAATTATAGTATGTCCAAAATATATTATTTGCTCGTGCAATATTCTGTAATAATTTTGGGAGTCGTGACGCAAGATCCAGTCGCAAATTTAATCCAAGGCCGTGTTGTGGGAGTAAGTAACAAAACTACTTTATTAATAACTTTAGAATAATATAAATATAGAATTTCAAATTTTCAGATAAAAGCATTTATGGAAAATTCTGCTACACCCATAGAAATTTATTATGGTATTCCATATGCAGCGCCGCCTATTGGAAGACTGCGATTTTCTGTACGTATAAGTCCAATTAGGTAATTTATTCGTGGACGGTGAACTATAATAGGGTTACATGAACGTTAAACAATAAATATAAACAATACCTAACCACATACTGAACTAAAATATTAACTTAGTGCGCACACTGAACACGGTTTTAAGTCGTTTCTGTAATAAAGTAAAAGTAAATATGGGGAATATTGAAATGGTACGTTCTAGGCGTATTCACCACAAAGCTTTTACAATACGTCCTTGCATATAATTTCCCTGTTTAAAAATAGTATATCTTCTTCAGCCACCAGAGAGACACATGGGTTGGAAAAAAACATATTTTGCACATCGTATGCCACCGAGTTGTCCTCAATTTCAAAACGGATCAAACTATTCCAGTGAAAATTGTCTCTATCTAAATATATGGACAACAAGGGTAATAACTTCTTTTCATACATTAGCATCATTCGTTTACGATTTTTAATGATAATTTCTTAACCTGTTTCTAGGTAGCAAGTAGACGGACGACTGCTGCCGGTTGTGGTCATATTATACAACTACTCTTGGTTAGGTGGAAGTTTGAATTTGCCGTGTCAAGAGTTAGCTGCGGAAGGTGTAGTGGTAGTGACGGTTGCTTATCGGTCGCATATTTTATCTTTCTTTTCTTTAAAATCAATTATAGCTCGAGGAAATCTTTCTCTACTCGACCAATATATGGCCTTGTTATGGGTTCGTGAAAATATATCGGCTTTCGGTGGTGATCCGGCTGCAGTAACGCTTCTAGGCCATTCGGCAGGTGCTGAAAGTGTTTTGTATCATATCGTTTCCCCTCGAACAGTAGGTATGTAAAGTTGTCATAAAAAATCGTTAAGTTCAAAACATATTACGTAGTCAGTTGGTGTCAATTTGCAGGTCTATTCAATAGAGCTATAATTATGTCTCCAAATGATATTTGGAAAGGAATCAAAGAAGAGACGATAACCGCTTATGAAATTGACAAAATATCACGTAATATTGCACAATCATTAGGTTGTTCGAATTCTTCGGTTAAAGACAAAGATATACTGGGATGCATGCGAACCAAACCCTTGGACGACCTATTTAAAGCTTTTTTGGTAAATGTAAACCTTTGTTTGGCATTTTGAATTGCCTATCAGTCTTTGTTTCTATATTTTTAAAGACATTTTTTCATATTTATTTAGCTTCCTATAAAAGTTTTAACTTCAAAAGCAAATAAGTGATAACAACATTCGTTGCAGTCTTTCTATCAATTCAAATATACAAATGTTCCGATTTCAGAACACTTCTTGGTATGACTTAATGCACCCAATTTCGGACGAATTTTTACCAGAATCTGTACAGTATTTACCATACTCTTTAGAACAGCCTTAAAGAGGTCTTCAGCTATTCCAATAGACTTACTGCTCGGAACAACTGATTTAGAAGCTTTAAATCTTCAAGGTAGATAATTCATTAGATATATCTGTCTGATATGGACACCGCAAACCATTTTACGTGAAAATGACAGACAACATATAATAAATGTACTTAATTTGCGTTTTGTTACCTTTGCAGATAACCGTTTTAAAAGCTTTTTTAGAAAAAGCTATAAACAAATATTAAATTTTACCATGGAAAAAGTTCTTCCAGATATTCTTCGCGCACTTACGCTGCATGAGACAAAATCATTCCAATTGGTAAGTGTTTAGTGAAAGCGTTTTAATAAAATAATTGTCAGTGATTGGATTTTTGATGTAATTAGTACTTGTGATACGGAAGAATAATAATTTCCGTGTTTTTTCGTAAGTTAGAGGAGGCAGTGCGGTGGCAATATTGGTCATCTACATCGGAAAAAACGAGTGACCGGTCCAGTATTAATGCACTAGAAGCTCTTGCATCTATGGACTCCGCTGTCAATTGGGGTGTAGGAAGTTTCTTGCTGGCGGAAAAATTATCTGCTCTTGCTACACGTGTATTCGTTTATCGTTATTCATATCCGAGCCAAGTAGACTTGTATGGCAATCATCTCAACGTTACAGGTATTTACTGATTTAAATCCATACCAATATTATAAATAGAAAAGTATGTCAGTCTGTCTGTCTGAATGTTTGTATGTCTTTTACAGCAAAACGGCTGGACCGATTTTTAAACCGGTATTGCCCTATATTTTTCTTACTTATGAATAGATGAAATATCAATAGATAGGTAATATTCCTTTGAAACACTTATAGGATCTATGAGGGGCAGCGATTTAATAGCACTACTTGGTGATGCGATGATGCTACAAGTTGCTAGACGGCCAGCTACTACAAATGAAAAGCAAATGTCCGTGAAATTTCGGAACTATATTCTGAACTTTGTCAAATTTGGGTAGGAATTATAATATTATTTACTTTATAACAAGTCAATACGCACATGTACTTAATTAGAACCTCTAAACTTTTGCCATTTTTTGGATTTGATTTATAATTTATAAAAAATTAAATCTCAGCGCAATGTAAACACTAGCTGAAGAACTCGTGTCTTCCATCTTCTCCTACTTTACTTCCACTTTAAATGTTGGTCCAATATCTTGCTCCGTTTATAAATTAATACTAATTTCTACCTTGTTTCCAGAGCCCCTATATCTCAAAAAGAATGGCCACAATTTAACGCATACGATAAGAGTATATTCGAAATTTGCGATGTAGATTTAGGCAATTCATGCAAAAAACACTTAAAAAACGATGTTACTTTCTGGACACAATACCTGCCACGTCTTTCCGATACCTTTCTCAACTCCAACATTTTCTCTGAAAAAGTAACAGATCAAGGTAAACTTGGTACAATAGGTATTTTACTATGTTTTAAATTTATTTAGAATAACGGACACATTGTTTGTCGAAACATAATTCAAATATCGTATAATCGTACCTGTATAACGTAAGTACTTATTAAATAATTTGCACTCTTATCAACTTGCCCATGGATTGTCTATTGACTTAATCTTTATTCTGTCTTAAAATTTTGCAACCTGCTTAATGAATTGCCGATTAGTTGATACAAAGTTATACTTTGATTTTCACAGAGAATAGC
>JADANM010006098.1:4673572-4723174 GCA_026213755.1 Eurema hecabe
AATTCGAACCAGTAGATCCTGAGATTAGCGCGTTCAAACAAACAAAAGTTCAAACAAAGTTCAAACAAACTTCAGCTTTATATATATTATCATTATCATTTATCTTTCTATCGTTTTGATAGAAAGAAGACTTTTATGTATGTGCTGCCGCTGTTGTGCTGAAGATAATATAATTGATTTTTAAGATATTTCAATTTTCAACCCAACACGTGTACCCAAATAAAAAATGGATATATTGAGCATTCAACAACAATCTAATAATCTACATCTAGACACGGAGAGTATACCTAAAATGCACCTGTTCAAGTTTTTTTAAATTAGAAACATTAAAAGCTTCGATTTTTGACACATTAATGCCGGAATACTGAAACGCAACTTAAATTAAGGTACAACTTAAACCAGTCCGATTCGACAGTTTGCCATAAAATTCGGTCAAAATTACAAGACTTAAGGTGTGCTTAAATTTAATTTGCCTATGAGCATTTGGCCATAGGAAACCTAATAGTAATTCAATAAAATAAAATAAAAAAATATTCTTGCAATAACTTTAATTCCAAATAATTTTTATTACAACTGTAACAAAGAGTTTCATTCATTTGAGGAAGCAATGAGCCATATGATAAACCACTGTCCATTGTATACCCGGAAGATACCATCTTTGAAAAAGCTATTGCATCAACAGCTGTTAGTTTTGTTGGTTTAGTATCAATTGCGCTCTGAAAATAAAAGTAACTTTTATGATATATCACACTTATATTTTTTTAATATAATACCAAAAATCAAATTAAGATTTTTAAATCAATAAAACCAAAGTAAAATTTGGGTTAAGTTGTTCAAAAACAAACACTACAATTGGTTAAGAATATCTAAATGGATATGTTAATACTTTGGTAGGATCATACCTTGCAGACTGAACAATGTTTATTGCTTATGATTTCCTCACAACCAATTTTATCTGCAGTTTTGCAGATTGTAGATATTGTGGCAGGAGTATTCTCCTCTAAATTGGATACAAATCTAGAAATAATTGACTGTAAACATGTCTCATAATTTTCTCTGCTATTTTCTGAATTTAAGTTTTTTATTCTTGCATAGTGGTAAAGTTCTTCTTTTGTTATATCCCTCATTGGTCTATATATCTTTATGTTGCTGTCACGAGCATCACAAAAACTCTAAAAAAAAAACGAAAACATAATTAAATGTAAATTTGATATGATAAATAATGTAATGAATAGAAGACTATCTATAAAAAGATTAAAAAGGGTCTAAATTATGTTTTTACTTACAACATCATTTTCTATTTGTTGTCCTTGGCCCATGACAATGTTTGATAACAATTTTTCAGAAAGTTTAGTGATTGTTTCTGCTGTAAATATAATATTACATCCAAATTCCCTGGCAACTTTATAAAATATATTTTGCCTCAATTTCCATTGGTAATCATATTTTGTGGTAGGTGAAAGTTTATCAAGATGTTGCTGTATGTTAAGTACTTCAGTGTCATTCTTTTCTGCTTCATTAAATTCAGATATATTTTTAATGTGTACATCAATATCATAACGTTTACATTGATTAACTATCAAATTTGTTGCAGTGTCATCAGTTTCGATTCCTAGAAATCAACAATATTTAGTTTTTTAGACATATATTGGGTTGTACAGCATATATTACACTTTTTACTAAGCTAGATATAATTTTATCTTTATATAGGATTACTTAGATATTAACATTAATTTAATTTAGATGTTATCATTTTGGTAACCAGCCATTTAGATGCAGGTTGCGAGTTGAGATGTTAAGAGGCATCTTACCTGTAACGTGTAGAAATATTGGCACGATTCGAAGTTTTTTATGAGTGTCCAAGGCCATTCCGTGGATTATAAGATCTAACAATACTGTGGAAGATATTCCACCAGACAAGCAAACTAAAGTTTTCTCATTCTTGGTAAGTTTTGTGTTTTTTCCAATGCACGCCCGAAACTTATGATTTAGATTTGATATAAAGCAATTATCACAATATATGTATAATTTTCTAAAAGCTATCGTTCCAGAACTATTACATTTACGGCATATCATTTTAATAATTTAATTTCATAGGAAACAACGTGACAAAATTTGTTGAAAACTTGAATGTCTTGAAAATATGTTGTAATTGTCAATTTGTCAATCCCGCAAACGTCAAATTTTGAAATGAAGCTACATATTTTTACAACGTTTTAAATGAGGAAATTCGTTTTTATAATATAAGATGTATCACGGTGAAGACTGAAGACTTATTACATTATTGTTATGATAGGAAACAGCTTCTATGAAGAGTAAATACAATTTAAGCATGCGTATCGCGGAACTTTTTTTTTTAAATTTCATCATTCATGTCATATAATATATTCCCAGTCTCATAAATGGCACTAGCTGACCCGTGCCCTCTTCGTTGGGCATAATCTTAATTATCCTTTTCGTTTTTTTTATATAGCCTACGACACTCAGGCCTCAGCAATAATAAACAGCAAGAATGGCTTTTGATTGGTGAAAGATTTTTTAAAATCGGTTCAGTAGATCCCAAGATGCCCCTAACAATTATTTAACAAACACATAAATTTTACTTCTTTATAATATAAGTAGATTACATAGTATAATATCTATTTGTTTTTGCTTTTTACATTTTCCGTACCTCTCAGGTTGCCTGGCAGAGATTGCTACGTAGCAATAAGGTCGCCTTTTGTGCATAATAATTTAAGTTTTTCTTGTATCTGTTTGTTGTGATTGTTTTTTCTTTATGTACAATAAAGTGTTTTAAATAAAAAAATATCATGAGTCTGTAAACAACTAAAAATACTGAATACCACATTTAAATAACACAATGTGTTGTGTAGCAGTTTTTATTAAAGCGCACTAGTTAATTGCTACCTCTTGCTTCGCTCTATCAGATAAAAAACCTCATGAAAATCAAAAGATTTCAAGCATACATTTTATACTGATAGTCCCATAAAAATCAGCCCGTCGTAAGTTTAGCTAAAACTGAATATATGTAAATTGTAGGTGATAACAGCACGTCATCCTAGTTTTCCAATTACAGGGCATAGTACGACTCAGTGGCGCACTATGCTGAAGGTAATTGGAAGTTTTAGTCTGAGAGTAGGTGCTGCAAGATTGTAAAAAGCGTTGCTGTAGTTTAAATATTCAACGTTAAGCATTATGCAGCTCAATGTGCTCTAGTGTTATAATTGGAAAGCTAGGTCTTAAATATTCGATGACACGCACGCAATCCTATTAGGTATTAGTGTTGCTGGTATAAGAAATATAATATTATGTTGTTTAATATATAATGTTATTTTATATATTTACTAGCTGTTGCCCGCGACTCCGTCCGCGTTTACTTTCATAAAAAAATTATTCCCATGGAAACTGGATAAAAAGTATCCTATGTCCTTCTCCTGGTTCTAAACTGTATCCCCGCCAATTTTCAGCCAAATCAGTTGAGCCGTTATCGAGTTGTGAAGTTGTGAACACTTTCTTTTATATATATAGATATATAAAATATAATATTCTGCAGTACATTTTCTGAACTCATTGTGGTGGGTACAGTTTGGTGCAAAACATGAGAAAGCAGTTTTTATTGGAGAATGGGCTGAAGAAAGAGAAATAGAGGTAGAATGGATAGCTCGTAATATACTATAGCAGATAAGATAAATCAGAATTTGACTCGATTGTATATAATATAGTGCTTACTACTGTGGGACTTACAAACAATGTGATACATTTATTGTAATTTCAAAAGCAGAAATGTATTAAAATATAAAAAGGTATATAATAAGACACACAAATAAGAGAAAAGTTGCGAAAAACCAAAATTTTTATTAATCAAAATTTTTAAACTTTGTTAAATGCTGCTATGTCAACACTTTGCACCTGCAAACAAAAACATTCTCATTTAATTTTCACATACAATCACAATCAAAGTGAAAATTATATTAATACTTACAAAGTCTTCATTTTTTTCAATTTCTTCTGTCAGCCAGTCAATTGATACTTTGTCGTCCTCTACAACACACGAAATTTGTAGCTTGTGGATACCAAAAGCTAAAGGAACAAGCTTGGCAGCTCCCCAGAGAAGACCATCAGTTTCAATTTTTCTTACAGCTTCTTCCATGGCTTTCATATCAGTTTCATCATCCCAAGGTTTCACGTCCAATATAATGTTAGACTTAGCTATAAGAACAGGCTCTAAAACAAGTCCATGAGCAGTTAAATATTGTAATTATTGCAATAAAAGTTAATGATAATATTTTAAATGTATAAGCCTGTATACTTGAACTAACTTTATGATAAAAAATGACTAGAATTTTTGAGTTTCAAAGGCTATATGTTTTCGTTTTACTAATAACAATCATTAATTACAACAAGTAGTGTGGTAAAACTTAAAGTAACATTTATAAGTAAGTCAAGTAACAATATTACATACTCTTTGCTTTTTTTGCATTGTAAGCTGCCAGTCTTTCTTCTTTCAATTTTGCAGCTTCTGCACTTTCTTCTTCATCATCTGACCCAAACAAATCAACACCATCATCTGACTCCTGTTCTTCTTTAGCTGGTTGAGCCTAAGAACATGAGGATGGTAAATTATAAAACTTAGTACTTACTGAAATTGTGTTTACAAATGAAATAATTGTCCAAATGCCCATCAGCCAGGGATTGAATAGAGTTGATTTTGTTATTTGTGTAAGCTTAGTTAAGTTTTGCAACATTTTGCAAGCAATATGCCAATTTGAAAGCCTTTGTAATTCCAAAACTGACAGTTTCCTAAGCCATTATAATTTTAAATGAGAGTAGAGAACTTGGAAAAACTTGGAATAGATCCTAGAAAAAAATCCCCCATCACAGGCAAGGGAGGAACTCACATGACAAATACACACATATTCCTGCAGTTTAAAATTTTAAGCTCTGGGCTTTAGACAGAATGGATGAAGAGAATATGAAACTTAAATATTATTTTATTTTAGAACCCCAAAAATTTATGTAGCCACTATGACAGTGATTTTTATAAGTAAATTTGAACATAATATAAATGCAGAAATTAAAAATTATTGACATCTTTGTTTTTACAAAAATGATATAATAATGTTGAAATAATATTATTATGATTGATAATTCCACAGTTTAAGATAAAATACCTACATCAATCATAATTTTATGACTGCAAGAAGTACAATTTTGATAATGTTACTAATTTCAAAAAGATTTTATCAGAGTGTACTACAATTGCAAACAACAACCTTTGCTTTTGATGCTTCTGCTTGAGGTTTAGCTCCACTTGATGATTCTACAGATTCAACTCTTGCTTGAAGGCTGATGACCAATTTGCGCAAATCATCTAGAGCTTTCTTCAAATCAGCATTTTCACTCTCTAACTTGTTAAGTTTATTTTGGATTTCAGTATTAGGAACACCAGCTAGTGACGCCACATTCTCCATCTGCAATTTATGTTATGTTGCTTAAAAATAAACCTTTAGTTAGTTTAAAATTAGGTTCTATTATATATAATAATACTATTCCTACTTTGTAATATACAACATCACTACACTGTGCAATTCTTTTACTTACACATTCAAGTGAATTTTTAATGTGTTGTCTTGCTTTAGCTACTTCACTAGCTAGTGATGATCCTGCCACCACTAGTGGATTACTTTGGCTCTAAAACAATATATTATACTTTACTTCATCTATAGAATGACAAAAACTATGCTAAGTTCGAAACAACAAGTACATATTTTTCTACAAATTATCAAATATAATAAAGGTTACATAGTATGTATAATTGGGTTTATAAAATATTCCTTGTATACCTTTAACATATTAACTATTATATAACTTACTTTGTTCAATGATTCGTAGTAATTCTTTTCAGCGTCGTTATATACATTTTTATCTAGCCACACTTTTTCGAACATTAAAGCTGACATCTTCTGAAATATTAATTTAATATTCATTAATAATAAGATTATATTGTTGGGTAACTATTTCAAGTAATTTTTCTTGTTTAAAAGTAGATCAAGTTGAAACAGAAATCTTTAAATAAAGACAGTAAAAAAAAGAATGAACCTAAGTAAGTTTTGAAAGTTCAATTAGAGGTTAGTCAGGAGTTGATACTTAAAGTTTCAGCCGATAACAGTAAACGAAAGCGTTATTGGTTTTGAACTTTTATATATAAAATAAAATAAAAATAAATAATAATATAAAATAGCTTAAATTACCTTAGGACGATTTTTTCTTTAATTTTGTAAAGTTCAACCGATTCTGTTCAATGTGTATGTGAAAAAGAGTCAAAGACAGATTTACATACGTTGTGTAGTAAAGTAAAAGGAATTAGGTTTTGCCAACATTACATGTGACAAATTGACATTTAATGTCAGACTGGCTATAACCAAAGACACAACTTCATGCAAAGCTAAAAAATTACAATAGTCTGTAGTTATCAAATTTTCTGAAGAAATTTCTGTAATCCTGATATACCGCCCAAAAACTATTGTATTGTGTATATTACTGATTATTAGAGATGGGCCGAGTACTCAGTTGATACTCGGTACTCGGCGTACTCAGCGGGTTTTTGATACTCGGTACTCGGCCGAATAACTCGTTTAATTTTTGTTATTTGATACCGAGTATATTTTGTTTAAGAAAATAAATATATTTAGGTAGATATAATTAAAACAAGAGTACTAACAAACTTTTTAAATTATTTGTCTACTATGACGTGCAACGTGTTACGTGACGTGTCTGTTTGTAAACAATCAAGCGTAGTTGGAGGGTTTGGGTGGGGACCGGGGTGAGGGCTGTATTAACGTGAGCCGACAGTAGTTGAAATATTTAACAATTAGCATTATGTCGCATAATGCGCTCTAGTGCTATACATAATTGGAAAACTAGGCCTGTTTGTACTTGTTTAAACGCAAAATGGGAATTTGATTGAACCGAGTTACTCGGCCGAGTACTCGGTTGAAATAAAATTAAGCCGAGTAATACTCGGTACTCGTTACTCGGCGCATCTCTCCTGATTATAATATATAGGCAAAAATAGATATACTATTATTCCTATGTATATAATATAAAGCCAAACAAGCATGGGTATAGAAGATATGTACACGTCTCACTATCAACACAATAAATTAACTACAACATAAGTTCAACTCTAATGTATTTTTTTTTATAAAATTTAGATTAATTTAGTTCTGTAGCTTTTTTGCCTTGTTTGTGGATCTCTCTGAAATTATAGGTATTTTGATTTAAATTAGACAGAAGATTTCAAACAATTATTATAATAACTTTCTAAGGGCAAGGGTAATAGGGGCCTAACTTGATTAATAAATGTATAATAACATAACGAAATAAATTTTAAATGCATCTTTGTTCAGCTACCCTCATACGAAGCAAACGTTCTTCAACGGATAGTGCAGTAATTGCTTGAGAAAAAAAATTACGCCAGTTTTTTCATTCCCAAAATAAGGCAAACAATAAAGCCTTGGCAGGGGCTTTTAGAAAAGTTCAAGCAATTGAACTTTTTCTTTAAACTTTTCATACAATATTAAGCTGTTCAAATATGTACTTATTTTGCACGTAAGTAGAATTAAAATGTACGCGATGATGATGTTCACCCATGTTAATTGGTGTTATGTACCTATAGCATAATTGCTAAACCTGCAGTTTTTATCGCCTAAAACTCCAATTAAGCCAAAATTATTGAAATCGGTACCGCCACTTTTGAGTTAATATATGAATATCAATAGGGTTAATAATCTAGAAATAGTCTTTTATACAAAATTTCACCTTCCATTTCGATTCTCTGAAAAAGAAAGCTAACTTGACATAAATATTGAATTTAAAATTGTTTTTATTATTTTGTACGTACTTAGACTGGAATTTTTCATTTAATTCAACAAGTTCAAAAAAATGCCGTGAGATCCAGGATTGACGCGTTCGAAATATGGTGCTGGCGGAGAAAGCTGAAAATATCCTGGACGAAACGACGCTCAAACGAGTCAATCCTCAAACAATAAAATATGACATCACGCTCTCTACAATCTGTAGGCAGAGGGTCCTCAAGTTCTTCAGACACACGGTCAGGCGAGACCCAGATAGTCTAAAAAGGCTGATAATTAATCACTGGATGAGTAAAGAGAGCAATAGGGCGTTACCCTACAAGATGGACTCATGCAACACAGGACGGTACGGGAGCTTCATTACAAACATCCATCCAGATGGCTCAAGATCGAAGTGACTGGAAGAAAATGGTGGCCAGGGTGACGCACCATAGTCACGTCCCTCAGTCATGAGGTCACGACGACGAAGAAGAAGAATTAATATTCGAATGTCAACTTATGTCAAATTAATATTCGAATATATAATTTAGAAGGCATGTATTGTTAATGCGAAATCTTGTAAGGATGAATCCTATTCTTTCATAACAAAACTACTTAATTAATTTGGCTGAAATTTGGCCAACTAAAATCGATATAGGATTAATAACTTTACTTACTTTTCCCTGGTATTGTTTAAAATAGATTATTCGTTGAAAAATATGCTTACATTTTGAAAAAACTTTCAACTGTTTTAATTAAATTTTAGAGTTTTAACGGGATAAGCTGTGAAAAAAATAAACGTAATTTTTTGCGGCGGCCATCTTAGACAAACAAGTAATTCTTATAATATGTAATAACGAACTCTTCCTAATAAATAATCTCCTACTACGAAGATACGATACCACACACGCACACATGCACATACAAACTTTGCAATAAATTTGTCGTAAATGCGTAGGTAATTGACTAATAAAAAAAAACTGATTAATAAACAATAACTAGTTGGTTAAAATTTTTGAACAAATATACATTTATATGAATCAAATAATTTTATTGTTTAGGTGGCTTTAATTAAAAAACTGTTTTGTGCTTTTATATATTTTATAGCTGGACTGGAATTATAGTGGACTTTCATATAAACTTTGACCCCCCTTCCTCCCTTGTAGCCCTATTTTCCAGTTAAAAAGTAGCCTATGTTTTATATCAGGCTCTAGACCATCGGTGTACCAAATTTCATTACAATCAGTTTAGCGGTTTGGCAGTGAAAACGTAAAATAATAAAAAGTTTCAACCCCATCGTGCAACCTTTAGGGGGTTGATTAAAAAAATAGCCTATTACCTCCCTAGGCTTTAGACTATCTTTGTACTAAATGTTGTTGTAATCGGTTCAGTAATTTTAGCGTGATGGAAAGACAGACAGACAGAGCTACTTTCGCATTTATAATATTGATTATTAGTATAATTAGTATTAGTATATGGATATCAGACGTATCAACGCCATATTTTTCACCATATCGGAGCTACGTAGTATAAAATCACCAAGTGATGTGCGCTGTCTGTTATGTTTGTATTAGTCGTTCTAAATTCCTACTTTTTCTGTCTAGTATGTTTCCTGTTATAAAATGTATTGAATACGTTGTATGCCGTGCTAGATGTTCATAAAGTTTCTTATGTATTTAATTTTTGAAATACTTTAAAATTTTATAGTAAATATACGTGTAGGTTATAATTGTTAAAAGAAAGCGCGATGTAAGCTTGGGTCAAGTTGAGAAACTTAAGCTTTTCGATCGCGAATTTAGTAATGGCTTGTGGAAGCGGCGGCATTCATCGCCTCAGGCCGCGTTGTGTTGTGGCCTGTGCCCTCTGGGTAACTGATGGAGTGTAGCTCCTTTAAATTATATATTTTTTTATTATTATTAATTTATTACAAATCAATAATTTAAAGTGATATTCTATCAGTTAATGAATAATAATATAAAATTGTATAAATAATAAATTTAACCAGTCGTATAAGAATATGTATAGTGTGAACTACGTCGTACTCGAATTCGTTTTAACAGGGACAGTAAAGCGCGAGTGTAATCTCATTGGAATAGTATTTCTACCCTGGAGAAACATTAGGGTAAGGGTTCTAGCATAAGCGGAAGATGAATTGGTCGTTTTGGTGCGTGCGAGAGCGCGGGCAGTGCGGGCAGTGCGGGGGAGCGCGGAGGGCGGCGGCGCCGGCGCGCGGAGGCTGTTGCGCTCAGAGCACCTGCGCCCGCGCTCCGAAGCGCCGCTCGCCGTGTGCTCGAGTTCCCGCGCCCGCGTCCGCGCCCGCGCCCGGCCCGCGCCGCCCGCAGCGTCGTGACGCCGCCCACGGTATGTGACACTCCGGTGGCGCGTCGGGGTCGGTCGAGTGCGCGTTCCTCACTGCACCGCGCTGCTGCCCGCTTGTTGGCGCACTCGGCTCAGCCGCCCGGCCGGTTTTGTCATTTTGCCGGGCGGGCTGTGACGTCATAAGACTAGTTTGACGCGCGTGCTTGACGGTTCGCGTTAGGATTCTCGCTACCGCCCCCGACATTAGTGCCAGTGCAATGTCGTGCTCGTTTATGTTTTCTGCTAGTGCTCATTTCGTGATGACTTTTCAGGGATTTGGTTCGGTTCCGGTGACATCTTCGAGTTATAAACTTAACTCGAAGATGCAACAGCCACCTTTGTTTTTATTATTATTTTTCAATGTCAAAGCGCTACTTTAAATCTGATTTGATATATGTTTAAACTGTTTACATTCGATGTTGTATTCATATCTGTCTTGCTACCCCGTTTAATAATTTCCAATTACCCACCGCAATCTTTTTGGATATAAAAACTAGCGAGGTAAATCTTTGTGTGAGTTCCTTACATGCGATCATTTTATATAGTATGTAGCTATATGCATTCAACGAGCTTTGCGCGGCTTTGTGTGCGCGTGTACACTTCGGTCTTCGACGTTACAGCTTCGTGGCGAAGCCTTTTTGTTCCTTTATTTTTCCTGCTTCTGCACAGAGACAACACTGTGTAAAGTAAAAGGCGATTCAAATTGTTTATACGAGTTTCAAATAAGTTATCTGGTTTAATTTGGTTTAATCTGTCAATACGTATGTCACCAATATCATATCATTATTAAAATAGTATTTAACACTTTTATATGTGCCTTAAATTGGGATATAATAACAACAAAGTCTGATCGTTTATCTTATTATTTTGTCGTTTTAAGAGCTAAAAGTTATTTAAATATATGCAAGACAATAAAATTTCATGTTAAAAGATATCGAATTTCCAACATTGGTCAGATATAATCTTGACCATTTTATTTTTAATAATACTATGTCTGTCCTTGTTTAACCTATGTCTCGAGCTCTTAACGCGTATGTATTTGTCTCTTTTGCACCCTCTACGGCCCTCACAGCCTCTGTAGCCTGTAAGACACAACGAGAAAGTTTTTATACCGAATGTCAGTACATGTTAAAGTTTTTTAGCGATAATAATTGCTCTTAAAAAATAAGTTATTTTTCATTATCGATTATTTAGTAGATCTTCAAAGTCATACATAATTTAGAACCAATTTTCTTACCCGCTAAATTCATATCTTTAGAATAAAATCTCTTTCTTGTTATTGTTCTCCTATAACAAGTTCGACAAGCACGTGGATGTGTTATAGTCTTTCCAGTTTGTACCGTTTGGTGGTGCTTTCCTGAGCGCCAGGCCAACGTAGTTCCTGAACGAGTTCGGGCCGGTCAGGTGCCACTTAATACTTGTTCTGCTCTAACTGGACTCGAATCAGCTGATCCTCATCCTTTGTTTTGAATAGTTTCTTTTGGTAGTTTTATTTTTACCACGTTAAAAACTTGCATACGGGGAAAGAATTAGTTACATGTATTTGGATATCGGCCCTAAACGAGCATGATACGGCGCTATATATTTTTGAATAATTTGAAATAAATGCAAGGTTGTTTTTATTGGCTATCTATTTCAGATATCAAAGTTGGGTAAATTAAGTGTCGAGCGGGGCGCTCTCGAGTGGCGCCTCCGCCTGCACGAAGACGTCACAGCTAGGTGTTAGCAGCGCGGCGACATGTCCGCGTCGCCCCAGCCGCTCGCCTGCGACGAGCGCGCCCGCACCCCTCGGGCCGCCTCATCGCCGCCCTCGGCGCCGCGCTCGCCGGCCCCGGCCCACGCCGTGCTCGCCACCATGACGCCGGTCCAGCCCGCTCACGACTACTACCCGCACAAAGTAGAGATGGACTCAGATGATGGCTATCCCCCCGAAGCACACTCCTACCGTCACTCGCCGCACGAATTAGCCGCATACGCCCCCGATAATAAAGTTCCCGTTCAGCCTGATGTCTATGACCAGGGAATGGAGTCGATCGATGAAAAAACTCCTATAGATCTCATTTATGAAGACGACAAAGAAACGGTAATATATACCACGACGCCGGATCAGAAGCGAGTAGAGATGATAAGCGGTCAACTTGAAGATGGCCAGCTAGTGAGCGGCAGTGGACAATTAGTCGACGGAGGAGTGTCCGTCGTGGTCGGGGCTCCCGGCCAAGGCACCGTATTAGTACTTGCCGACGAATTAGGACAAGTCATCACAATACCCAGGTAATCATTATTTTTATAAATTTTACATAGATATAAATCTGTTTGACATGACGTTTCTTTAACTGCAGAATTATAACTTAAATAAGCAGGATTGAAGTTGACAAAAAAGAAATATTTATTATTCTGATTGGAATTAGATTTATAAAATCTACAAGTAATAAATAGCAACTATTTTTAAAATTTAACTTAGTTAGATAACTTTTAAAGTTATCTTTGTTGAGTTTATGTTTAGAAGTAGAAAGAGTAGAAAAAGTGGTATTGGAGAATCAAGTCTTAACAGTTATTTTCAAAGTTAAGAAACACGTTTAATTAGTGTTACTGAACTACAAAAAAAATATTTCGTTCAAAACTAAGCTGTTTTATGATCTAAATGAGTTTTGCTTAGGCATTATACATTATACATTATATATTAACTTAAATGCCACTTTATACAAAATAGAACGAAGCGACTGCGTATCTATTGTTGCATTTTTTGTGATCCTCAAATGAAAGTAAAACCGTGGAGGTCAGTTAAAGCAGTTATTTAACTTTTACATGAGCAAAGCCTTTTTAAGTTAAATATTTTTATTTTAATTTAAAATCTCGACTTAGATAAGTTAGTACGTTTGTATTTGAAACGTACGGTTTCAATTACAGCACTGCTCAATAATTTTCTAAAGTCCGAAGCAATAATGTAGCTTTGTGGTATGTAGCCCTATGTTAAGGTCCAGTGTAACGGTTGGTGGCACTAGGAGCGGCGCGTGTGGGTGGAGCGACGTGCTCACCTTGAACTTGCGAGCCGAGCCAACTCTCGCACCATCCGATCACATTTCGAAGCTGTAGCTATTCAACTAGCCACCTTCAATTATTAACTTTTCGTTAGCACCCAATATTGAGCGCTTGTGGTTGAACAGTAACGTATTAATCAATGTAGGAGCTAAATGAATGTTGCTAAAGAATCATTAAGCATATTCAATATGTAAATCAAGTTTGATATTTAAGTGATTGTACAAGGAAAATATATTTACGATATTAATTAATAGAAAAAACTGTGCTGTGGTCAAAACTTCTATAAGATAAAATATTAAGCCTTTTAATACAAATATGGAGAGGATTTGAGTACGAACATATATTTTTTATTCATTTTTTGTTAAGAATCTTTATATATAGTGTATATTTACTCTCAAGCAATTCATCTTCCATAAATTAAATATAACAGATGTACCGGATATACTTTTATAGACTAACCAGAAGATTATTTGAAGTAAAAAGAACAACCTAATTGATTTTTTATTTGATTGAATAATTTTTAATATTTCAATCTCGAACGACTTAAAAATTGACTTGTAGCTTTGCGGTGTGGACAAGAAACTTGCTCGTTATCGCCGTCCTCTATGATCGTATAATCTTTACAATACTACAAGCCAATAGTAATCTTCCGCGTGGGGATACGCTTCCATTCACAAACACATGTTAAATACTTACGGAAAATTTAATTATTACATACATGATAATCAATTTACTTCGACCATTGGGTCATTGAATTGTCGTCTCCAATTGTGGTGAGCGATAAGTACACGTTGACGCTTTTATTCTATTAATTAATATGAAAATTTGATTTTGAATGTTTATATATACAAAACTTATACACACATGTAAACTTATACAACGTATAAATGTAGTATTTTCGATCGATCAATAATCTCTAACGAATCAAAATACACATACACGTGATGTTTGATTTTTTTATATTAAGCATCATATAAAGTTTCGTTTTGGTCGATCAAATAAAACTAATTTGAAATAAGGAGCGGATTTGATTGAGAGCTTGAGGTACTAGTTTTAATGACTTTGCAAAACATAACATAATGCATTAAGTGTAGAATAAAATTAAATTCTAGTGTTGATAATAGGTAATTTTTTATTCATATGTCACACAAGCTGTGTTCAGCGGTTTAACTCGTGTAGTTCTTAGTGCTATTTTGATACCGGCGTTTAAATTGTATGTGTTAATATGAGATCTAATCTACCAAAATGCACAAAATATTCATACATTACATCTATACCAAGCATTTAAATTATTCGTGATTATGTGATTAAAACATAATACTATGGATAATACTTATACTTATAATTGCAAATCTTTTCATACTTATTTATCCTTTCCTGTATGGTTGCCTGGTAGAAACAGTTACAGCCATAAGGCCGTTGTAATGTTGTTTTTTTACATGTAATAAAGAATTTATAAATAAATAATGTAAATGTTACTACTAATTATCGGTCATAATGAAATGATGAAAATTCTACTAAATAATTTTGAAGCGGATCTGTTATGAAAAAGTTTTCGGTCACAATGTTATGAATCATCTACGAGGATCATTTTCGAGAAATATTATAAAAACAGTTTCGTCTTAGCGGACAATGTAGTACTAAAAGCGGCAAGTCGTTATGTATAGTATAGCACGAAGAAAAATTGTTTATAATTTTACGTTACTACGATTTTTTCCGATTACGCCATAATAATTTAACTCAAACACTATATCGAATTAGAAATAATTATTTTTCAGACTCATAATAAACATGAGTTTTGTGTATTGAATTCAACCTAAAAATAATAAAGTAGGTAAATATTTTTTTAACAAATTCACGACTACGCTACAATACATAAATCCAATATACCTGTCAAGTTTTAATCGATTTTGATGATTCATGTTTCATTTATATGAAATGTAGTTAAGTTTATTTTTCATAAATACCTACTCCGATGATTTGATTTGATAAAGATCTTTGAAGATAAGGCGTCAAATTCATCGTAAGGAAAAAACATATTTACCTGCAAAATATATTAAACATATATATAAAAAAACTTGAATGATCTAAAAAGTAGGAAAATGAATTATTTTAAAACGTATTTACGAATTATTTTAATTACGCACTCGTAACAGCGTGATAAGAGACGAGAAGTCACTTTTAATTTTACTTTCCATGGTAAATAGCTTCTTAAACTCTGCGATGAATGGAAAAATCGTGTACTGATCACAAAAGCGGTGGTTAAGATAGGTAATGTTAGTTTTTTTATATATCTACAAGTAATTGGCATCCATCTATGCGTTATCTAAACCGTGAAGGTTTCAGTGATAAAGGGGTATAAAATAAAAAAGCTTTTAGTTAAAATGAATAAATAATCTCGATATGGATTGGTAGGTGAGTGATAAAAAGTCGGTTGAATCGTTTAGGACGCCGAGAAGCGCAGCCTCACCCGCCGCGCCTCCAAGGCTTTAATGATGACTTTTTGTTGTTATGTGGCCCATGCCAATAGCAGAGCGCTGTTTGAGTATAAAGAGTACCTACTCTCAACAATTCCGTAGTACATCTTTGTTTTAAACTGTCACTTCGGATGTACATTGTACACAGCTCTTAGAAGCGCATTACGTTTAATATGTTAGATATATGTAGTCCGTATACCTATCTAACTAAACATAAACGATCGAATTGCGATAATTAAATATGAAAATCGTGGGTATATCACATGAAAATTCTACGGCTATTGCAAGAATATAAAATAATATTACGTAGAATAATAAAGAGAAAATTCAATTTGGCGAAATATAAATTACATATAAAAATCGCTTCAGCGTGTGTTTGGTGCTCGCGGTCGGCGGCGCTGCTCCCCCGCGCCCCGCGCCCCGCGCCCCGCGCCCCCGTGCCCCCGCTCCCCTTATCTCCTCTCACTCCCCGCCGCTCGCCCCGCATCTCTTATTTTATTGCCTTTGCCTCGCACTCGTCGCGGTGAACCCTCTACGAGTTTACCGCCGTCATCCCAATTATTTGATAAACCTTCCCTCAAAATTTAAAAAAAAACATGACTTAAGAACGAATATTGTTTTTATTAGTTTCCTCTTTGCTTTATGGATTTCGTTAATACAATGATATTTGATTACGTTAAACTGAATAATAAAAGTTTATAGTTAAAAATATGATCAGGATTTAAATCGCATGATTTTTACACGATTCTCCTTTTTCTTGTTATTAGTAGGATTCCTTTATTAATATTTGAAAAATATTTACATGTGTATGTAATATGTATATGCGTTAATGAACCTTATACTATCGCATCTATGACGCACTAGTAAAAGACATCAACGAGCTATGCCCTCCTTGTGCCCGGCTGCGTATGACGTCATTCTTAAAATACACGAATATCTTTGTAACTATGTATTTTATTATGAAAGAGTTAATAAAGACTGTCGTATAACCACAAAGTTCAGTGTGTCCTTTAAAAATTAACGATGATCCTTCTACCTGATGCCGCTGTCCGAGTGCAAATAAAAAACGGTTTCCCCTACGTAAAGGGTTCACTTCCCATTGCGCAGGTTGGAGATAGTCTTGTATGAATACGAACCCACACATACACATACAAACACACACTCATGCGAGGAGATCACATGGACCACGCGGGCCGCACTCCGACAGATTCTCGGTGGGATATAAAATTTCTTATCCACCAAATGGATAGTATTAATCGTAGTCGGGTTCAAATATTTTTGTTTTACGTGACTGATTGAATTTACTGTACAGTTACTAATGTTAATATTTATTATAGCAACATATATTAAAAGTATATTCTGAATTCATAATATTAATTATAACTATGACGTACGACTGTTTAACCCTTGGTTTTAATAGAATAATGTGCAATCAAAACGAAATGTTACTCAGTAGGTTGTATTTACTTTTATCAAACAAAAAAATATTGAACGTGCAATGAATGAGTCTGTTGTATCTGTACGACAACAGCCAATCAGTGTGTGATAATATTTTTTCGTTCGGGCCAGCCACAAACTCGGAGTAAATCCATTATAGGGTTTTATTATGACCCGAAATTGTAAGGTATCTTATGAGAACATGCATGATGTTTTAAATGAGACCTTATAATATAAGAAATACGATTTAAATTTAAAACACACACTTAAACGCATTAATTATTATTCATAGCGATATCCAGTGTTTTTGTCGGGGATTCTTTAGCGGTAAGAATTTGCTGTTATAGTTTGAATTTTGAGATGATAAAATAAATAAGTAGCAATTGGATGGATTCTACAGTTATTTGAACCAATATTGAATTCGTTATTTAATGTGAGAGTATTATAATATGTGTTATAATATTACATTTTAGAAGAAACTCTTTTAAAATTTAATATTATATTCAAGTATTATACTCAAGAAATATTAAAGGTGGGTAAATAATTTTTTATCTCTTCGCTGGTACTTGATTTGTAATCATTAAAAGTTTTATAGTCCCATATGCCTAAAACACAGAATAGCCATTAAAAGGACGGCGGCTATGGATCTCATTTGAATATCGTAAATTATTCACATAGGATCAAAATAAGTTGTTGCTATGCCTTACCTTCATATTATTAAAACAACGTTTATATTTTTTATTACTGAATATTTAGTTATTCGCACGCCAATATTTTGCATACGTTAAATAAATAGATAATAAAATGAATAAACAATTTAAACATTAGATTAGGACGCTTGAAATATTCTTAAATATTATAATATTATCAAACTGCACAGAAATTAAGTTCCTTTAATGAACAAGGCATCCGCTAGACCTAAATATTTGTAATCAATTCAATCTACACTTAGTCATAATGATAGTGGGTCGCCACGGCCGCCTACGGACACCTGCAAGTTTTAACATTTTAAGCCTCAAGAAATTACAAACATTATATTGAAAGTTTTGAAACAGTTTGGTCAGTCTGTGTAAATACAGTTTTAGCAATATTTATTGATGTTCTTATTACATTTATTATTTACAATCATATGTACTATAATCAAAAATATTTTCCGTCAGTTATTCAAACAAGGGTTCTTCACTTTAAAACACCATAAATTAATTTATCTAAGTCGCTAATACAACTTCTTAATTTTTAATATTTCATCAGACCACTTTAGTGTTTCAAAATCATTAAAACAACTATGCATAGATAAGTATCTATATTCTATAATCATTGACTCGTAAAATCGGAGAAACTCTTTATTCATCACATGGACACAGAAAACACACACCAGTGTAATGTTTATGTGTTGGTTATATATGTATGTGTGTGCAGCTTATTAGTACGATAAAGACGGAGAACAGAGCAGTGATCTGTGCGACTGAAACAGTCGTCAACAAGGCTAGCTTAGCCATATAAGTATATGAATGTACGATTTATTAACTCGATTCGTTATACCATTCGACATTTTAATAATATACGGATACTTGATATTTCGTTGTTTTCTTTCAACTTTATTTATAGATTATGTTCGATTGTTTCTGATAAAACATTAAGTCCAAACAAAGTAATAAACATTAAATACAATCATAAAAATATAACAAACTTATTTCCTAAAATTTATTTTTACATTGAGGCAGTATGTATTTAGGCAGATATCAATTTTTACTGCCCGTGTGATATGGTCATACAGCGTCCATATTACTTTACATATTATCGTATTTAATTTGTGTACCGCTAACTGTAATATTAGATCGTCGTCGTCGATAAAGTCTTAAAATGCAGTGCCATTATATCTACAGAAAAGATGTGTTTCTCACAGATTAAGCAATATTAACCTCCGCCTCGAATTTTTTGTTAATTTGGTTTGAATTGATGGAGACGCGATTTGAATTTTAAGTGTTATATTGTAAAGATTTACGATGTAGCACAAACATAACACATATCAGCGTTGATACACGCGTTATATTTTTGGAAATATTTAACAATATAGTACGGTATGTAATTAATTTTGATGTTTATTTAATTGATTCGAAGTTGATCTATTTTCGGCCGATGTAAGGTTGGACATTCACTCTTGTTTACTGCGGGGTATGTGGCAGGGTCCGAAAACCACGACATTGTGGCAAGGACCAGTGCGCCGGTACAAGGGCGCGCCTCTCACTCACGTAACACAGTGTTTTTGGATACCGATATAATTACAAAAGCTAATCGATACCGCCTCGTCTGATAACAAATAAGCCAAAAATGTACAAATCCACGTCTACATTGTTTTTAAGCTTCCAGCAATCGCTTTGTCCCTTGTGTAAGCTATTTTAATTAACGCTAGAGATATTTAGAAATAGGGGATGATTTTAATGATTTGTCAAAAAGTGTATACGCCGTAGAGGCAATATGCTTCATTTTGTGGCTTTTAAAAATATCAAAACTTAACAAACCAATTAGTAATCGATAGTGGATTTTTTACAGCTACGAACTGCCAAGAATTCTTCATTACACATAAACAAACAAGACAAAGGTATTAATTATGAACTTGATATAAAGAAACAACGGATACTCTACACTTTTAAGGAGCGCAGGGTTTTTGGTATTTGCGAGACTTAATGCTTTATCTCGGCATCTTATAATTACTAGTCATTTTTTACTAGATGCGAAGCAAGGACAGTTTCTTGAATTACCTTCTCGTGGAATTCGCTTACCTATACCTCGATTAAAAAAGAAAGACTCAGAGGGACGATATGGAATTGTTTTTTGTGTAGCACGGTAAGTGCCGAGCGAGCCACCGACTACATACAAGGAGACGCGATCCGCCACGTCTGCGCCGCACTGCGATGTAAAAGATCTCCTTGAATAATGTATCCCATTCTTGGGCATCTCCTCCAAACATATAAGGTACATGGCAATTAACCGTTACTCCCAACCGCTTTCTATCTACATAAACTCGCAAAGAAGTACGCTAATTATTGTGATACTTGTCTTCTTGTTTTTAATCTTCGGATTTTCTTGTTGTAAGTTCTTAATAGCAATTAATTTTATCCCCCTTGTGTGCCCAATTAAATGATTCTTAAATAAATATTTTTCCGAATTGCCAAATAATTATAAATAGATAGCAAAATACCCTAAAAATTTGGATATTGCTAAAAATATGTGTTACTTTAAAGCATAATATTTATCTTCAGGTAGACGTGTTATTAAAAAAACCCTACCGGGTTTCGTAACTTAATCTATACCCGAATTAATGAAACGTTATTAAATATTCTAGTTTCTACCAGATATGATAGTGCAATTATAAAATGTTATTTTAATCTCCCTTTGCACTAAATAATTAACGTAATTAAAGCTTAATTACGTATAAGTTGGAATTGCATTGCCGTATATGTTAGGTTATTCTGATAACGAAATGTAAAAGTATAAATACATGCATACTGTTCCCGCGCATAAGGTTTGTAAGTAGAATAATGAAGTTAATTATGCATACCTTAGCCTAATGTTATGTGTAATTATTTTCTATTGCTTTAAAGATTAAGTTCGTTAAGGATTAAATTCTTTTCATTATAGTAAGAAGGAGGTAGACACTTCGACACTTTAATATACCTAAGTTATAAAAATACCTAAGAACAAAAATACTTTTAAAACTTTACGATCTATTTCTGGCCTGGCTTGTGTTGTTCAACGAACAGTCGATCTAATAAAGTAAAATTTAAGAGGAAGGAAACGTATACATTTTCTTTTGTTTTGTGAACGTAAATCGTGTATGTAAATGTGTGTAAATAATAGAACTAGACACAATAATTTGTGTCTAAAAGACTCAAATTATTGTGTCTAGTTCTATTATTTGTAAAACCTTCTATTTATGGATGCCCAATTCGCGAATGTGAGTGATATCATATGTATCAATGTATGTGTACATTACGCGCACTATTCGCGTGTAATCAAATCTAGAAGTAAATAAGTAACCGTCCGCATTGTCGTCTCGGTTAAATATCATCGATGTATAACATGGTGAGACAACGTGGTTTCACACGCAAATGATAATGAACTCTAGCACATGGTGTGTTGTGTGAATTTAGCGGTGCGGCGGCAAGAGGCGCGCGAGCGGGTCACGACTAGCGCGCACGCGCGTTCGTGACCTTGCCGTGTGCGCTGCCAGAGGTCACAATGTTGCGGCGATGCGCTAGCTTCACACCAAGTTTCTTCCACTTCCTTGACTATTCCACACAAACATTTAATAACAAAACACTCCTCACGTGTCTTTTCGTTGTTGGTAAAAGTTGTCTCGCTCTTACCTTGCCCTGTTATCGAATTTTTGCGGTGAGATAAATTGGGTGACGCAATTATATACGATGCGAAATAAGACTTGACGGTTTTAAGTGTGTATTTTTAGAACAGTTCTTAGCAAAAAAGTATGAATCAATAAATTAAAAATGGCCTTTATAGTTCCTACTAGCTGTTGCTCGCGACTTCGTCTCCGTCGTATCTATTTCTATTATTATGTTATAGTGAGTCAATCTTAGAAGATAGACATATGCTGTCGCAGACTTTTTTTTAGATCATTTAAAGAGGAATAATTCTTTCATAAATATTATTTTTGTATCTTGAACCGTTTTCGCAGCGCACGCAAAGGAAGCTCCCAAAGATAAATAATTTCCCCCGTTTTTTTCTTATTTTCGATTATATCTTCGCTCCTATTAGTCGCAGCGTGATGTTATGTAGCCTAAAGACCTCCTCGATAAATGGTCAATTCAATGAAAAAAGAATTTTTCAATTCGAACCAGTAGATCCTGAGATTAGCGCGTTCAAACAAACAAACAAACTTTTCAGCTTTATATATTAGTATAGATAAGTAAATAGATTCCGATAGAAATCTAATGTATTACGTTTGTATGTCTATGAATTTCCTTTTATAATTTGCATTGCACTGACTCATTAGAAAATTATATTTAAAGGAGCACATTTTTATCAAAATATAATTGTCAAAGAAAACAATTATATAGTTCTTGCACTTTGAGTTCCAACGAGACAGATTTACACGAGTAATAAGGGGGAAAGCCTTTGAGGAATGAGAAATGCCGACATAACAGGGCTTTACAGACTTTCTCTTGGAAGCCTGGCGTAAGCGCTGCATTGGGCCATTTGCGATATGCAATCATCAGACTTGTTCGAAATTTGTGCAGCTATACTTACATTTGGTAATTAAGCTACATTTTATATTTCTTGACGTACCAAACGAAAAAGAGCAATTTTTGATATGAATATTTATTTCATAACTTACTACTGTATAATTAACCACCGAAGTATCTTTTTTATGTCATGTTGTCAATGTGAAAAGTATTGATTTGATTTTATAAAATCGATTTTTAACGTATGTTGTCCACGTGGATGAAAAAGAGCGGTCAAAAAGTACTACAGTCGGCTATAAAAGTGTATTAAGAAAAAAAAATTAATATTATAAAGTTTAATGTTTTGTAATACTAAATTTGTGAATATAGTGTTACTGTCGACAGTATTATTGTTATTGTTTGTATTTAGGTCCCTATCTTGGGTGAGATAGGTACGCATCCGATTTCATGTAAGAAAAATATATTTTCGTATTTGTGTCCTACTGGTGTCTTATTACTTGAAATGTGTTTAATTTTAACTCGACAAGAAGTTCCCAAGGTATAACCAGTTCAATAAAAATAAATTAAAAAACATGTTCCCTGCACTTGAAGACAATCTCAAAAGTATGAGCATCGTAATAGCAGTTAGCAAATTAGAGATGCAATCAAGTCGTTGAACCTTAGTGTGGGCTGCAGCAGCGAGACTTGCCAATTAATTATTACAATTTCAAAGCTTTTTACAAACGACTTTGTTTTATAATTATACTAGCAACTAGCCCCGAATTCGCACGCATAAATTATACCTGTACCTTCCTCTTGAATCACTATTAAAAAACCGCATGAAAATCGGTTGCGTAGATTTATAGATTTAAGCATACCTACATAGTGACAGACAGATGAAAGCAACTTTGTTTTGTACGATGTAGTGACGCTATATGTTCGTTATTAATATACACTTCTTTATTTTCATTTACATGATAAAATACTAGTAATGTTTACACAATTCTTATTCAACTTAAAAAATAAACACATACTTTTCTAAAAGTGGTGTTTTTCAAAAGGCCTGCCTAAGAACAATTGATATCTTTGTGATAGTTTTTGGCTAAAGCTTTAGTACATCTATCGTATTTTTATGTAGTCTTCTAGTCATTTTAAACAATAATACTCGATTTTGGTGATACTTGTTATTTCCTTAGTATAATGAAAGATATTAAATGGTTCGTAAGTATAATTAGGTCTTGAGCAGCAAAGTGCTGGGTTTATGCGACCACATAATTACTTATAATAAGTTACTTTTGCAACGCACGCGTAGTTTGAATGTTTAACTTCTTGAAACCGAAGGTTTGCGAGAGAGCGTAATTACAAGATTTATTTTATAATAAGATAAAGTATATGAACAATACTAAACGAGCTTTATATTGATGGCGTTATTGCGAACTTCTTGTATCAAATTAAAAATTTGAGTCGTTCCGAGTTTTATTGTAAGTAAATAGATAATTAAAACAACTGTTAGATCGTACAAAAAATTACCTGTGACTTACTCGTTATTAAGCGCTGCCCTACCCTAAGTATATCTTGATTTTCTGGTATTAGGTATTATCTCTTGATATCTATGTTTCCTGGCTTGACAACTAACATTTAGTTCCGGAATGGAAGGAAAATTTATTTATCTTACGTAATATTTCGTCGTTCATTGCAAATAATACTACATCTTTACTAGTATTATAAAAACGAAAGTTTGTGAGGATGTATACAAATATGTAGGGATATGTCATTGCCAATACAAGACTAACAAATTTAACATATCTACAAATCTAAATAACAAAGAGTAACAAACTGTTACATGTAGAAACTATTACAAGTATTTAAGTAGTTTATATGTGTAAGAGTTTATTGAATTTTAGCATGTAGATAGGTTATACGTGTGGGTACACCTTTGTGTAAATTCAGAGTTAAATAATCTTCCTAATTAAACTCTCAATTAACACAAAGCGCGACATTGACGCTTCCGACGCGGATAGAACTTCGGTGCGGTCGGTATAATATTGTATAATCTTATTTGTATCTTTCGATAAAATGATACGTGGTTGATTTTGCGGCATTCTCGTATGTCAAAATTTCGTGGTACTTGCCTAGCATAAACGCACGTTGCATAAAAGTACGTTTTATGAATTTAAAATAGGGTCTACGAAATTATTTAAAAGCGCTTACATATCCATTACTTTTACTTATTTATTAACGATACAGTAAGGTAACAATTACTGAAAAAATACAAAAGAAAGAGTTGCTTATTAAAATATTTGCTTAGAACAAAATATTTTTTTTTATTGGAAGAAAGCTTGATTGAAAGAAACCATTTTATGATCACTTGTTTATAATTCAGTTTTTGTAAGATGCTATCTCAACACTTTTAAAAATATAAACGTCAATCGTTTCGTTAAAGCACGTCTTACAATCGCAACGGAAGCGAAAAAAATATGCGAGCTAACGAGATTATAAGCTTCAATATTAACTGCTTTCATTAAATCGGGGCGTATGTGCTTTTCGAACAATTGCGAACGTGGATCGCATACTATTATCTGTACTGCATGAAAAGAGTGTGACGGAATCACCAATAGCCAATATACCTATAAAAATAACATTTTTATTATAATTTTATTATATTGCATAACTAAATATTTAATAGTAAAGAATTAAAGTTTGTGTTTTTTTCTATGTTTTATGTTAGTTTAGATTTTGTTTTTTTGAATTCAACGGTTTGTTTCAAAAAACATATGATGTTTTAGTCATTTCCTTTTTTCACTAGATGTCTCTGTACGTAATATCACTGTTGATTCGGACCGCCACCGGTAGATGGCGTACCCTACACCACTTTGAGATGAAGTGTACGCCGTATGTACCTATCGTGAGATACATAGGTATCGTATCCTATTTTTATAAAATGTATGTAAGATTTTTGTTTTTTATAATTTATAATTTAGGTTTGCCATTATTTTTTTGAGAATTTTAAGAAATACAAGTTATACTGTATATAGATATGTATGTTGCTATCTTCTTATTTATAGGTACGTATCAGTACCTTTAATTCGTATTTAATAAGAAAGAGCGCTCGTATTTAATATTTATAAATGTAGTTACATATTTACAAATTACGACATTCAAAACCTGGATATATTAATAGGTTAGATAACAAAATTAATAGAAGGCTTTAATTTTAGATATCCACATTTATACAAGCCGTAAGCAACCTTTAAAATCAATGACTTCAGTCAAATAATATTTCCTATAAATAAAATGGTAGATAGGTTTGGTATATGCATAATATTATACTGCAGATAAATGCGAATGATATTAACATTAAAATTATCCGGCAACTGGAAAATCTACGTTAATACTGATGTAATTTGCTGAGTACTCGGCGTTTTCTTAGCTGTTATCATATCCATCGCGTTATTGACCTTAATCTTTACAATTTATGGTCATTCAGTACAGACTACCATAAACGTTTTATTGACTCTCGTTATATGAACCTCTGGATAAACCGTTTTATTGCGCGTTGCGTTTCATACCTACCTACCTGCATTTAATTTCTCTAATCGACTATATATTTTTTTACATATTTTTAAAAGATATACAATTTTGTACTGATTTAAACTTAAGATTGTTTTTTTCTGTATTTCGTAATCGTAGACTATGTTTATTATTAGGTTTATAATATATTAAGTATTTTTTTATAAATAATTGTTTTATTTGATTTATTTAAAAATCGGTATACATTGGATATTTCACCAGTAAATTATACCTTTCGTCATTATTAAAATGGTATTTATTAATGACATCAATACTTCAGATTCTTAGTCATCATATAAATGTTATTTTTTATATACCCTATTCATATTAAAAATAATTATACACTGATATTTTTTCGTGAACGTTCTTTAAAAAATGTAGGGAGTTTATCACAATTAAACCATCAATTTTGATAATTGGCACAAGTATTGAAGTAATACAATTTATGATTTAATAATTTTAGCGATACGTACAAATTGCGCCATTTGAAATATTTCGATAAGCAATCGGCGCCGGAGTAATCAAGAAACGCGTTAGTAATCTCTCGTTTCTGCCAACATTTTTAATGTTATTAATTATCTAAAAATCCAATTTAGTTTTAAATTACCGTACGAGTTTAATAGTTTGTATAAATAGGTTTGACATTTGCTTATCGTTGTTATTGAGTAGTTTGCGTGTAGCAGAGTCCGATATTCGAAGAAAGGAATGAGTTTGCTCTTTAGGCAGTAGGCAATGGGATGCGTTTATAATATAGCCGGTGAGATTGCTAGTACAGTCACGTTCCCATTGTTCGAAGGTCCGATAAAAAGTTCACTCAGAACTAATAATTAGTTTCTGTGCCTTAAGAGAGAAGTCGCAAAACAAGGAGCTTAATTAGCACTCATAAAATCCCAGGTTGGATAGATACCCATTGAGAATATTTATGTTTTATCTGTTTTGCAATCCAATGCAAATTGGTTTCGATAATTTTATTGGACGGAATGTTAAATTTTCTGGATATAGACAGTCAAATGTAGATTTATGGAGGTAATACGGAATATATTACATAGGGTTAGTCAAAATGAATTTGTGTATGTAGACTTTAAGATGGGTGAAATTTGATTTCGATAAAGCATCACTTTTATTTTTTTATAATGACGAAACACATTTCTAATAAGTACTTATAGGTTTCCAATAATAGTCTGGGATAACACTAGATTTAAAAGTCAGGAAAATATCATATCATATCATGCATGTAGTAAACAATTCTTATTAGCCTACTTAATTTTCAAGCAAGAACATAAAAATAAACAATCAAAACATTCGGTGTACTAAATAAAAAAACGCAAGGTGAGCGAGGAAGTTTTACTATCACATTGGTTAAAGATTTAAGAGTCATGTTGTTGTTTGATCGCTTAAATGTATCGACAGTTGGGAGGTGCTATTTGTAATGTCACTCAGAGCGCGTACAACATAGTATGTGTAGCGTATCAAGAAGATTCGAATGATAGGTCACCACGAGCACGCGAGACATGTTTTCTTATGCGTTACGAAGCTCCGCCCTTCGTGCTAATTTAGTTCAGCATAAATCTTATGTACGAGCACATTGCCTTGTCGCCATTCGTCACCGTTGTAAGGCTGCCATCTGAAAAACGATCGTGATTTCATTATAACAAAGCTCTAAGCGAGGCAGTTAAATGCTTCATTAAACGTTATTCGATACGATTGTACGTTCATTATAGACTTATTTGATTAATATGCACACTACGTCTGAAGTACGCGTTAAAATATTTTCAAAATTGTGTTTCCAATAAGATGTAAAAGCATTTTGTTTTACTCAAACTATTGTTTTTAAACTGTATGTTGGTTAGTTCATTATTAAATCCAATCACACAAAAATGTTACATGTATGTAATGTATAGCATGCTCTTGAATGAAAAGTATTCCCCCTATTTTTAGGGGCATTGTTATAACAACCATATGAATTCTTACTTAATAGTAAAGTTCCGTTTGTAGCGGTCAGCTATTTCAAAGTGGGTTAATATAAGTAAATTGATTGTTTATCTTAACGATACTGCCGCTACTTTAAAAATGACATCAAATATGCAATATGTGTTTGTCGGTATAATAACATATTGTGCTTCTTAGAACCGAGATAACTGATACTCATAAAACGTTAGACATCTCGCTTCAAACCCGACGAATTTCTTTGACCCCATCATGGCATCTTACACGGATACGTCGCAAGACAAAGAATATGTTGATATCTTTTAAGCATCGGTCATAATACGGCAAGTTGTACAGCGTATAGATACAGAGAGGCTTAGTCCAAGTGCCTCGTAAACGTGTTATACAGCTACTAGAAACGCAATTTAGCGGTACTGGGAAAAAAAGATGTCTATCTTTAAATGAATGAACAACAGTTTGTGTATCCCATTATTTCTTGCTAAGGTGTCGTGAAAAGCTTGTCTTTTATCATCTAAGTTGACTGTTATACGACTTGACCGTCGAGAAAAGAGAATGTGAAATTTGTTTTACCTAATGATACATCATTATTGTCCTTTTTGTGCGAACTAAATATTAATTTTTTAGGGAAAAAAATCAAGAGAAATACATTACTTAAATTGTGAATGTAATGAAGTAATTATGATTTTTAAAACTTACTTAACTTTTTTTATTATTTATACATTCCGGAAGTCATATACCATATTGTTTTTAAATATAAATATGTTGTGTTAATCATATCTACTATTTTCAAAATATATATTGTAATGCTTGTAATATATTATATAATATTAAATACCTATTCATAATATCTAATGACAATAATAGAATATCCTTTGTACTTTTGAAAGAGGATTTAAAAAGTTTAAACGAAACTGACATTGGAGGAGCTGTCAGATTTGTATTCAAGGTGATATTCCTTCTTGATCGAACTAAAATGGCAACACAGTTGGCATTTAAATGCCATACGTTTTTAAATTCGTTTGAAGCAAGCAATTAACTATTTGGCTGCAATTACTACGTTATAAACACAGGAATACTTCTAATGATTATTAACATCCGTTAGGAAGCTAGTAAAAAACTTAAGTACCCATGTTGATTTATAAAACATTTATTTTTTATTAGTTTTTTAATTAATAAAAAATCTCAAAAACTTCAACCATCAATGTATACAATTAAATATTAATTAAGTAGCACTCTCATTGTTATATAAAATGAGTATCTAACAATTATTAGGTAGGAAGAAATAAGTAAGACCTAGTATCTGCAAGTAAGTGAGTACGAGTATGTGAATAAATTCATTTAACGGACTATGTTTAACGCATACATTATCAATATAAACACTGCACACGTCCACAACGCGAGTGTTATACGCTAGGTGCATCGGCTCAATTTATCAATGCTTGTCAAATGACATGATTTACTACGACACGCTCTCTTACAAGAGGCTACATATAAAAATATGCCCATGGGAGTGGCTTTAAGTACTTATTTCATAGTCAGGCAGCCTTTGCTAATATGATTCTATTTTAAAAATACAGCCTTCAGCAAATAGAATAAAATAACCATTTTATACGCACTAATGAGAGTTATGATTGCAACTAAGTCGTATAATCCAACCTGTAATGATGAAATCGACAATACAATGAACTACCTTATGATATCAGATGTAAAGTTACTGCATTAGTTGACTTAAAAAAAAAGTCTTTTTAATGATATATTTTGGTAGGTATGTAAAAAGATTATATATTTTTATTTTTAATTTTTTATCCCAACCGCTCTTTTGTTGACATGTACACAGATAAGTTTATTGTATATTGCGATGTAGTTCATCTCAAGAAAACAAAGAGGTCGATTTTGATAAATCGTTGAAAAGAAACAAAGGGCGCATAAATTTATCGCTACAAAGCTACTTATCACGACCATGATCTTGTCTACTTTCTCTAAGTGTGCATACCTAGTCCTTTCGCGTTAACCATCACATATTATAACAGCTCCTTGGGTATTGGTCGGTTCGAAGAAAGCTTTGTATGTGATTTTGTGAATATGTGCTCAGCTGTAAGCGACAGATGGTTGAGTTTCGTATGTTCGTTTAATGGCACAGTATCCTCGCTCGTATGATGTGAATGTTTTACTTTTCGTTATTATTTATATATCGTACATGTACCTCAGACACTGGCCCGTAAAAGATAAAACCGGTAAATTATATAATCAATACGAACGAACCATAATGATACCAATCTCATTTCAGTGATTTTGAATATTTTTCAACTTCGTAAACGTGAGGGCTAAATAATTTAATATGTATGCTTTTTGAAAATTGTTTATAAGTTTGCGAAATTGTTATCAAATCATTTATCAGGTTCAGTTAAGTGGGCTAAAGACAGTAAATTTTGCGCATTATTAACTTAACGCAAGAACTGAATGCAACATTTTATTGTTAGTATCATTACTAAATAAATATATTATAAAAATAAACATATTTTGTTGACACTCAAGCCTCGGTTATAAATTTTGAGTTACTTGGGAATTATATTTTAGATGACTTTTATATTTCTTTATATAACATTTGCATATCGTGTGGTATCTTATGGAGGTTTAATTTTGATGATAAGGTTATTTAACAATCAGTCCATCTGGCTAAAGTAATAAATAAGACTGTGGTAGGTATTCAAAAAAGGCACACCTGTGTGCTAAGCTAAGTTACCGAAGGGCGGATTGCTAACCGTTTCTTCATTGAAAGGGGTGTCACGTAACTAAGTACTGTCTTTCAAATACGTTCTCAAACAGAGGGTTATTTTTTGTGCGCGAGACAATGTCGGAACAAAGAATTTGATGACCACCGATGTCCAGTACGCCACTGACCAGTGTGAGAAGCAGCAGTTGCGCTTCTTTCAAAAGGTTTGACCCTTCCTTTGTTAATTTATAGATGTCTTTTATCAAAGAGAAAGGGGTCAATATTAAGAATGGAAATTCGTTGCAGAGATTATTAGTAATTTTTTTCGCGTCGGCAACGGTTAGGCCAAATAACAAAGATAACAATCCTCCACGGCAAACTTCCCATGAATTTATTTTTCTACCTATAATTAAGCGCACTCGGCATGGACCCGAGATATTTTCGTGCGCACGACGTGAATGGCTTACACAAGAACTGCTCAGGTATTTCGGAGAACAGTAATGTGATAAAACGGACCCTCCAATTATTATTGCATTCGATTCGCGAAAGTACTCACTATACTTATGGCGATTATTGACCAAAATCGGCGTCCGCGCTCGTTACACCAGTCATAGCCTCTCCACTTGTCTTTCATTATACTCGTACCCGTACAGACTTGCCTTCATTATTCACGTTCAACATCAATGTAGGTATTACATGTTTTGACAATAAACTGGCGCAAAGGTGAGCGACGCTGTCTGCCTCGCCCGACTCGTATACTACCATTGGTTCACACATAAAACGCGTTTATAATGGATGTTCAATAATCTTGATTCTTATGTGTATAGACTAATTAGTAGGCTTCCGCATTAACAGGCCCGTAAGAAATCTTTTTTAGCATCTCATAACTTTAAGCCATTAAATATTTTAATATAAACCGCTGTCATTGTTATTTAGCTTGGAATTGATTTTGCAGCTAGCAAGTTGAATGTCACCAGAATTTAGATATATATTAAGTGCATATTAATTTGAAATATTTTAGTATCTTGTTTTCCAATTCAATGTAATGAATTCAATTAATCCGACCAATCTACCATGGGACACGTTGCTAAGTTTTACGAAAATAAAGGATGAGTTTCTTGTTTTACATTGAAGAGATAAACAGAATCTCTAACTGGAGAATTGTTAGTCTTGTAAGATATTGAAATTTCGTTGTTAATAATGTTTAACAATTAAGAAGTGTCCATTAGCGATTTCCTTGAGTCCATCTATAAAGTATTTGCCTACTTAAAAAAATAACATGACACATTATCTGTGACAATCCATCTCGGTCGGCTGCGCTTCAGGTTCTTAGCTATTAGCTGCTCTGCGAGTGGGCGCGCCCATCTAGGGCTGTATAATTGGATATTAATTTATAATACAACGGTTAGATATGCAAATAAAGTTCGTATAAATAGATATTTTATGTTCAAATCGCATTTTATTAATTTAAGTGTTTTTTTTGCTCAGAAATAAAAGAGTTTGTGATAGATAATAAAACGAATCGTACCTCAATTGATGGTACAGTTCCTTTATACCTACAATGAAATAGATATACAACCTTTTTTGTTTTCCAGCCATGGCTAGGTACTCACTAAATGCAGCACTCTGAAATAGTACCTACTCGTATCATTACATAGCATGAAACAAAGTCGCTTTCTTCTATGTATGCTTAAAAATATATGTATCTTTAAAACTTCGCAACAGATTTTCATGCGATTTTTTTATCAGATAGAGTGATTTAAGAGGAACGTTCATGTATATAATACATGCATTAATGCGGGTACAACCGCAGGGCGCGCCAGTAATATAAAATGTAACACGAATCACGATCTACAAGAAAACATGTTTTTAAAATACAAACTTGTTAAATACGCTATAGTAAATAGTTGAAATAATTTGTATGATTGAATGACTCATACTTTTGACTGTATTATTAGCTTACTGTTATTAACATTGCTAAGTAGTTAATGCGGAAGTCGGCCTCTCGCAGTAGATTATAATATGGAATTTTATCAGATTGTAATTCTTTATTTGTTGTTTTTTACAAAACTTTAATTTTTGTTTCTTTACTATTATTGTATATATTTATAACATTTATATGATGACGAATTAGTTTATGTTAATTGTTGTTCAATAAAAACAATATACCTACCAATTTCAATTATAGAGTTAAGAGTTCCAGTTTTATACGCTGAAGCTGTGTAGGTATGATATGAGATATTTGTAATAGTTTTTAATAGTAATACCTACTTTTTAACTTATTAACACTAGGTACTTTAAACGATTTTTTAATAACTCTTCATTCACACACTCTCACGTAGACATTATTTAGCCAATATAAGGTATAATTTTGTAATTACGTAAAACGGTAAAAAGGCAGTAAAATAGCTGGCTATGTGTAACGCAATATACGTTAATGGGTATTATAATAAATCGGAGACGGCCGGCGAGTCTTTAAAGCGCCTTGTATCCAATCAATCGACGTAAGTGTTCTACATTTATTGTAGCCACTATTAAACTTAGACGATATTAACTTTAGCTAAATTTATTTCGTCAAATATTAAGGAAATGAAATGTTTACGACACATAATATACGCAGTTAGAACTCGTTTTATATTAGAAATGTTGTTTTATTTATGAGATACAATAAGCAATTGGCCCATAAACATTAAGATTTATCTAATTAATTGCCAAAATCTCCGGAGTTCTAATCAACAAAAAAGGTAGGTGATATTTTTATTATTAGCCTAAAATATCCATTTGCGATAAAAGTTATGAGACCTGCTTAATATATAACACATATATACCTACATAATTTGTATTACAAATGGCGTTATGAATACATGAACATACATAATATAATGTAAAACCTTTTAAATGACAGCTAATGAATGCAGTTTACTGCTCAATGTTCTGATATGAAATTATTATTTCTTGAGAATATTAATCGAATATTAAGTCATAGCGCTATTTGTGACAAGTTAAGTTTATATATAATTTACTTATCAAGGAAACTTATTTCTTAACTAAGGACTTGTAGATATAGGTAAAAGAAAATTAAGTATGCTTTTTTTCCTAATTAAGGCTTAGCTTAATTAGGATATTTTAAGGGTTGATTATTTTAAATTACTAATGGTATACGATTAAATATTATATATTTTATGTAAGAGGCTAAGAAAGCTTATGTTTTAAAACGTAAGCCGTTAGATACGATTATAACATCAATGAGCCCGAAATTAAATAGAGATAGATTAAAATATTATTGCCCATACTTTGCCGGCGTTACCGCAGTAACATAATACAGCAGTCGTCTATATTAAGAAGTTTTGTTTATGAGTAACAAACAATACTTTTTTAATATTTTTTTTATTGCAAACTAAATCAACTGCCCCAATTATATACAATATTGATTTTGTAATTTAAAGTAAGGATAGAACTATCGTATATGTAGGAAGTGTTTTTTATATTTCCCAAAATGAAAGTTGCACACCCTGTCGTTGCTTTCACTTTATCGAAACAAATACGAATAAGTATATATATGTAATACTTATATTTTAACGTGCCTACCAACATGACATTGCAAACTGCGATACTATTTTATTAAGGTTTATTTGTTGAATTAAGTTCGTTCAAAATAAAGGGACCTTTTGTGCTACGTAATAATAAGGATGAGTAGTGCTGTCACCCTTCTTTAAGCATTTCGTCCTAGCGCTCGGCGACGTGGGGCTAACGGACAGACATAACATGACTATGAGTACAGTAGCAAGCGAGGTCGCATCCGGACCGCACAACCGCTGGTCACACACTGAGACATCGCCAAGATACCGACTTGGTAGTAAGTAGTAACCATCGCAAACCAGCTGACCCCATACCGGACTTCGCATTGTGCACAAGTGACCCTTATCTTACAAACCTGCCGACTGACCGGTGTCCAGCGCCATGCGAATCGCCCTCGGATTGTGATTAGGGGTTTATCTTCCCCCTCCGCGACCGCTCCGCAACCCGTTTGACAGGTATTTTCTATTTTATTGCACGTTGATGACCATTGACTAGTTGTGAATCATAACCATGGTGGTTATTAATAATAATCATTCATCGTTTTTCTTCGCATCATGTATACGCTAAGCGTATACATTTAACATTTTACTTTTATTTATAACGTAATTGCTAATTAAGTAAATATATTTTTATTATAGTATTAATAAAATATAAATAAATTTAGGGAAATATGGACGTAAATTATAAATTGTGTTCATGTTGAATGTGAATTAATATTCTTCAATTAAACAAGATAGGACCTTCACAATATTGATTTTTAAATGAATATACGTACATTTATAAATGAATCTATTAATGTAATATGTTCATTATATAAATAAAATTTAACTTTATAATGGTCATACTTGAAAATGATAAGCGATTAAATGTATGATTGTCAGGTATTTACGTTAGATAATAGCGTAGGCCAGAGGAACGTTTCCGCGTCGTGGACCATGCTATGATACCGCGGCTTGGCGCGGCGAGGCGGCCGCCGCTCGTTACCAAATTTATTGAGAGTTTGACCGTGAGACTTGAAGCGTAGCTGTTTTTTGCTTAATGTGTTATTTATTAAAATTTGATTATAAAAAATCCGAGTTAATGCCTCGAGCCGACATCTGTGTCAAAATTTAAAGATTCATGCATAAATACTATCGCCTATTGGGTGTTTAATGAATATGTATCGAAATTTATTCAATTTTAATCGCTTACTGGGAATTTTGGTTATACTTAGAGACGAAAATGTTATACATGTGACAAACAAGTGAACACTGACGTATAAGCGGTATTTTTAGAATTTTTTATTACACAATATGGTTATAAACGATGAAATAATAATCTATTGCGTTAATCGTGGTTAAATGCTTTAGGCGCAATCTTGAGACCAAAAGTAAAAATAAAATTTTCTTAAATGTCACGTATGTTGAAGAAAGACCAAAAGCGCCGCTAAAGTGTCAAATGCTTGGAAGAGATCAGGTAGATACCCTTGTACCGCGACATACATTAGAATAGTATTTTCAAATATCAAATATTGGTTATGGCGGTGGTCGTTGTGCAAACAATTAATGTTTATTTCTCTAAAAACGTTGACATCGGCTCGCGACCGTTCACATTTTTGTTTAGCCAATAATAATTGATTTTTTATTTACTCCCCTAGTGTAGCTTTAGAGACGACTGCAAATACAGTTAAAGATATTTTCTCATGAGATATTTACCTAAACTTATTAGTGTGTTTTTTTTTAATATTCAATCGCGTAGGGTTGTAACGTTGATAAGGAAATGAAGCTGTATAACTAAATGGTTTATAGCTATATAACAAATAAGGCTTCGTCGAAGAACGGGATCAATTAACATGGGTGTGGCCATCTCGTGAAAGTAACCGTCCGCGTCATGCAGGTACACCACACAACACACTACCACGCCGCACTTGAACACTGCATTTAAAAAATAAAAATTTCACAAGTGTTCTCTTACATAATTTGATTGATATATTTTATATCTTGACACTGGTTTCCTACTAGTGTTATGCATAGTGAAACGTAAACACAATTTAATTAGACGGTATTTGCTTATATCTAAGATTTGAATTTATTTATTTTTTATGTTTTATGACTTTTGATTTTAAATGTAAACAAATGTAAGTGAAAATGGAGCAATGACTTCCAAAGTTGCAAACACAATTTTTGCGAGATCTTATCATGTTAATTATATCTCACATCTTGTCTATAATGTGATTATAAATTGCGAGATCAAAACAAGAGTATACTCATAAATAAATAGTTTGATATGTCGTACACGTATCTATTGCGAACGTCCATTTATTAAATTACCTATAACCGTTTTGTGAAAGCTTCATACTATTAGCTTTCAAAAACTATAAATCTTTATAATCATACATTGTATCGGCAAATTTATGAAGGTAAGATGAACTACTGTTGACTATCAAAGTAAAGTGGAATTCTGATTCATACCCACTGAATGTATTGTGGCTACGGGCTACGCGCCGTAGATCATAATCGGACGAATATTTATTGGTGCGCGAGCTTTCTAAGGCCAGCGACTAAACACAAACGAATGTCAAATGACACGCAATGTTACCTATACGAGTACGTACAGTTTCAACATCAACTGTTGCGCAATCCCAGCTGGACCATGCTATCGATACATCTAATATGTGTCTTTGTTTGATGAATGTTAAAATGGTTCAATATATGTTTAGGTATTTAACGGACTCGACACTAGGACGTAACATGGCATAACGAAACCAAAAGTAGGACAATAATGCGTAACAATAAACCAATTGTAGGTACCTACATTTAAAAATTATTCCAGAAAAATTCTCAACCGCGAAATATAAAGTTTATATATTGTATAATTATATTTTTTTGAAACTCTTAAAAAAGGCGTATAAGCTCAAATAGATATTTAATGAATACTTACTTCAATTTAAGGCATTATCGAACATTAATGTGTATAGTACACATTAAATCAATTAATAAAAAACTATATGTAATTGCTACATATACTTGCGCTGATTCAATGCCCACATAGAAATAAAAATATGCAAAGCGAATTAGTTAATATTTGCTTCAAATGACAATTGTTTTTTATAACGTATTATATAATATTAGCAATCATTTGTTCGAATAATATTACTTGATCCACACTATAGCGTGATTGACAAATTATGACACTTGATTTTTTGATACAAGCTAATTTGATGCGTCGCGACAAATGCAGTGTAGTGTAACGTAGCGACACCGTTAACTTTTTAGGCAGTGTTAAGTGTTTCTAAATAACTCGTGTGCGCTGTAAGAACTAATTAAGATACAATCAGTGACGATAGTAACAGTTCATAGACGATTTGGTAACAGTTTTTTAGGATTAACAAATTTTTCAACGTGACATATAACATTAGGTTGCTCACTAACAAAAACGATCGATTGTCTTCCTTACACATATTAACGGTATAAAGTTTTAAGACGTTGAGATCGCAGTAGTGCAGTTGGGATAGCTGTAGGCTAGGGGCAATTCGGCAAGGGAGTCCGCGGTACCTGCCGAGCGTTCTAGGAGCGTGTGAAGTCCGGCGCAGGCAGGGGGTAGCAAACAAAGAAATATTCAAATGCGCTCTTGGACGCGGCTCGCATGAATGTACATTACCCTATGACCATATTATTTTTAACATGCGAAGATAATGGCTCATCGGGGCGATTCTTAATTTTTTATAATGCTTTCTTATATTTAACCCATTCATTAGGGTCGGCGACGCTTTAGGGTTTTTGTGCAAACGGCAATTGTTGTCATTAACGTCTTCACGTATTCGTTTTACATTCTTACCGCAGGCGTATTATATTTCGTATTTAATTATATTAATTTTTGCTAAAATAAAAATAAGTCTACTCGCTGTTGATACTATACCGGTACTCAAGTTTTAATCTTCTGAGTTTAAAAGTAAATAATACCAAGTTACTCATTTCATAATAAACGTAATTTTCAAATACCTTTTTGTGTTCAATATATTAGGTATCGTTATCAACAATATGAAGTAGGTAATAGACGTCATAATGTTTATTAACAACTACTCCGCGTGATTGAATAGCAACCGGCGCCTGAGTCGGTCGTTTTGACACATTACCCTATAATTTGGCGATCACCAGCACATCATTCGCTGTAGCTATTGTAGAATTATAACTTAAAGATTTTTACCCGCAAACTGGGAAGCCTGCTGCGAGCAGAAACTTATAATTTGTGGTTATAGCAGGAGGTGTTTTTTAAACATTTTAACTGTTTTAATAACAGGGTAAGTGATTTATTAATGCTATCCGATGTATGTTATGAAAAAGACTGCGCTGTACGTTTAAAATTTACAACTGTATGAGAATTCTTGCCAATGTTGTTTGCGTTCAGTTCACACGGTGCACTCCTTGACCATTTTGTGTCTTGCATGATAATTAAATGATGAATTCGCAACCCCGTCGCATTGTTATCGCTCACCCTTTCTTGAGCCTGTGTCCACAAGCGTTATAGCGACCTATGATAATGTCTCATACGTAGAATGGGGAGAAGTCTATTGTCTCGCAGCCTCCATGCATCCCGTCGCGAATTTATGCCTGCCTGTCATAACAGAATGAATTTACGCTTTGTGAATCAATATAACGATTTGATCTGTATACTCTTTTGTTTCTGGTGTCGAACTTGCACAACAAACCGTTTGTAAACGTTACATAAAAACGTATTCGGCTGGCTTTTATTATTTTACAGCGTATGTGACGAAGTCATAAAAATAATAAAACAAAAAAATTTTACGACTTTTTAACGTAACTTTACTTTGTTCATAAGACTGTATATTTAATAGCAAGCTAGATATAGTAAAATTATTAAAGCGTCGAACGGATGGCGTTTAACTTATACTGATGTTTACACTCGATACTGTAATTTCATAATTTAAGCGTTTAAATGCATAACTTTCCGTGAGCGCAGCGCTCGGAAAAAACACCGGCTTGCTGGACCGACTATTATGGCCCTTAAAATAACATCATACGTTTAAGTTAATGACGGACACTCAGGCAAAATGCACTTATAATTGCATATACAAAGAATTTCGGTGAAAAATTACCCGTGGATATGGTTAGCAGAGGCAGCTTGGCTCTCCCACAGTGACACTAATTAATATCAATATCATTTGAGTTTCATTTTCATTTAATTACTATGCAAACAAGTAAAAACATTCTTGATAATTCAATCACAAAAAATCGTAGTGATATAAAAAATATAATTAAAAATATATAACGCTCAATTTATTTTTTGTAATTTATGATTTGGTTGTAAAAACTTAGTAAACAAAACAACATTAAAACTTTATTTCGTATGCCAATTTAAAGACAAGGTCGCCGTTTTTTGTTTTGAGCATTTTATTAAATTACAAGGTAGGTATGCGGCGCTTACAAACTACAAACTTAATTTATAAACGAAACATTTAATTAATCATTAGAGCGAGGGTTTGCTATTTTCGCGGTTGATTTGCAGATGGAGAGTATAAAAAATAATTTTATTTGAAATAATTATTTGCGGCTCCTGGTTGAGGACATTCAGCTGAGGATTGCAGAAATAAATTGCTAGTACTCTGTAGTTACTAGGCCATAATCAACATACATATTTGCATAATTGTATGCGATAAGTGTTTATATCTACATAAAATTGCGTCCCTTTCATGACTATTAAGAATTTTGTATTAACAAGCGTAGGAAAATAGGTTTTTTTATTGAGCACTTTTATTGGCCTCTATCATTAAGTAGTTCTTGGTTTTATATTCGTACGATTTAACTTTTATATTAGCATCGAGAGATGGCTGATTTTTTATTGTCAAAATTTATTCAAGTATAATTATAATGAAAAGCGTCGAATATATTGCTGTCTTAATGTGTTCTCATCATAATTAACGGTATTCGTATCGGAAGCAGTAAAACATCCTTTTCTATTAAAAATAAACGACCACTGGGAACCAACATCGGCATTTGAATGATAAAGTGCGTGGCTTCTACCTCTTACTGACCACGGTGACCTCTCTTCTGCCTGCAGCTTTCATTTGATTTACTGTGAATTTGTTCAAGAAAACAATGACGTGGCATTAAATTTATTGAAGTATATACATAATCTTATGTAATAATGTACCACGTGCACCAAAGAGTACCTTTCAAAAGTATCATACGCCATGAAAATATTATTGTTTAAGTTATTTTATGAAGTTTGGTCGGCTTTTATTTTGCCTATGAACTTAGTACTGATCGTTCATCTGATAGGAAAAGTAATATCAATGCAAAATAACGACATTAAAAACATTAACGGCCAATTAACGTTCGTAATTAATATATGACACATAAAAATTGTTGTTTAAGGTTCATATTTAATAGAAGCAAATATCTGTTACACCGTTACTGACACAAAGATAAGGCTAGTGTTATCGTTTTATGAATATTTATAATAAGCTGAATTAAGATGTAAATAAATGTATAGGTCCATTAATGAAGTTCTCGCTCCACATTTAACGAGAGCCAATAACATGCAAACACGACTTGTTCGCATCGAACTACCGCTTTTAGTTACTAATCAATATTTTATTGCTATTCACTGGAAATATAGCGGCGGGAAATCTATAAAATTTTATTTGAATTTTGGATTTAATTCTTCTATTACGGAAACTTATTTTCTTAATTTTAAAGGCAAAGTTAATGCTTTTCACTTTTTGTATTATAATTAATAATATGAAATAGTAGATTAGGGTTTCCTGTTTAATGAAAATATACAAAGTTACAAGTTATGGTTAAATAATTGGTTTAGTTTATCTTTAAAATATTAATCGGAGAGTTATACAGGAAACTTTTTCTTAGAAGAATAATAATGATTAATGACATATCAATCTCGTGATTATTATGCATTAAATAATACATTATCCCCTTCAGTTGGCTTATTCAGTTTATAGAAAAAATTCTATTTGTTAATATTTGTCGCCGGATTTATATAATGTTTATATTACGTACGTATTTAACTGACATAGGATATGACAGTTATAAACAGCCGCGGTGCAATTGTAGATGCAAATTAATTAGTGTTTATATTTTATCCAACTTTATGTCATAAATTTAACAAACACAGCAAATTAATTCCACACAGCGGGACCCGACAGTCGAAAACCATTTTCACGTAACTTATTGTTTCATTTTGCTAATAAATCTTATAAGAATACCTTTTTAAGAGTGGGAATTCAATTTTCAAATTAGAAAATAGCTTTGATAAACTATAAGTCGTAAAGGAACCAATCATCGTAGAGTCGTGTAAAAAGTTTATCATTCCATTAACGAAGTTGATAATTACTGATTAAGGTGGAGTAAATATTCATTTAAGAAAGTGGAATCCGACAATCTGTATCGATGACTTCCTGTTAAAGCATGTTTATGCTTTATATTAGATTTTGCTTAATACATCAAAGTATTTTGTGAGATGATTTTATTGATGTTGGTAAGATTGTATGACGGAGGAGGAGGAGAGGCCATCGAGCCGATAACGGGATTGCGTCGTGGGGCTGATTTATCGTGGACATCCGCCGAACCTATCCGATTTGCATTTAGATAGCATGCGGGCGCGGGCGGGACGGCGACGAGTCTTTTTGCTTTATCGCGTGTAAATTACTGAATACTGCTATACATACTACGTACATTGTAACTGCATATAACTACTAAATGCTCATATCCTATTTGCATCAGATTAATTTACTTTAAGCGACACATAATGTTATTTTCGAAGCAAAACAAGATAAATAACATTTTTTTAATATTTTCATTATTGCTGTAATATGGACGAAGGTATAAATTTGTCGTGTGCTCGTGTCAGCGTAATTGTTACATTGCATGCGGCTGTCAGTTCGAAGATTGTATCTTGTAGTTTAGGTAAGCCTAATTTATTATTAGGTAGCAACTAGCAAATAGCAATTCGTCTGAGAGGTTATAGCGGCGGAAGGCTGATCGCAGTGCGCAAGTATTCAGGCTAGTCGTAAATTATCAACCTCCGCAATTAGCGGCGCCAATTTGGCGAATTATGTGTAAGTATTCGTTTCCTTAAGTTTGCTAATATAAATATAATAATCTATAAAAAACTATTTTATATTCGGATTTATTGATTTCCTAACAATTATTTTTTTTAATATAAAAATGGCTAGTTATTATACATACATAAAGTTTTAATGATACCTTGAGAATCCAGATAATACATTTCATTAACATATTATCAAGTGGATTTTCTATTTATATTTAGAAGTGAAACTTTTACGAGTCACATGTAAGTAAAACCAAATGGTTTTTACATTAATAAGAAAGGTACTTCATATATTATTGCAAAAGTAGACATGAGTGCATAAAAGGAAGAATGTAGCGATTCTATTGCGATATATCCGTCAGTATCCGAGTATCGTCGGCACTCGGCAGTATGTAAATAGGCGTCGAACGTAATTAAAAGCTTATCTTGCGCCCTGCCATCTTCGCCTTACTCGCGCGATCGCTGATTACTTCGTAAAATGATTGACGTGTTATTTTAACAGAAAACAGATAATGAAAACGCTTTTAAACAGTTAAATCGTACTTTATAGGATGCTGACAATTAGGTACTATTTGCAAGGAGATATAATTGATCGAGTTCTCACAATTGTCGGTCGGCTGACGAGTTGCTTACAATTTTTGTACTTATTATAAAGCTCGCGTTGTGCCAAGGCGCCGACATCTGTCAACATACTTACGACTTACTTGTATAAATATTTTTATACTCACATTCTTATTTAATATGTATTTCTGTAATTTATCTTAACACAAACGTTATATAAACGTCTTATCACTTCTATTGTTTGCTTTTTTAACACATTCGTTTGGATATCACATAATTGTTTTGCACATTTTTTAAGTTTTATTAGTGGGTGTACGGACTAATAGCGTTATTGACGTAACGGTACGCACATTCCGACGTCGTTGATTGAGCTAGACTTAACCCTAGATCACTAACCTTCGTCAAAACGACGACGCGGACTCAAAAAAAGCGTTATAAATTTTGAGTGCGTCGTCGTACGCATTTCAAATTTCAGCTAATTTCAGTCGACCCGCAGCTCGCGCGACGTACGGGTGTGTTTATTGTGTAGGGACCCTGTGTACGCCGTTCGACCCACCATGAGTCGTCGATTCGACGAAGGTTAGTATTAACGTTATTCTTGCAGGGTTATTTTTTATTAATTTTTGGTGTTATAATTATTTCGGTATTCTGTAAACTTTGTATTTAATTTGCCTACATTGAAAGAAGAACAAACATTATTTTTATTTGTATATATTTTTATTTTAGATATGATTCGTCAGCTATTATTAGAAGATAATAGTGACGAAGACTGCTCTGCGAGTGAAAATGAAGACCACCTTGAGGCTGATCCGGCTTACGAAACAGATGGTGAGGAAGAGATTTTTTCTGTGGTAGAACAATCACTTTCTACTGAAGACATTCAGGCAAGTGCATCTTCATCAATTGAAGACCCGTTACCTAGCACTTCGGGTCAACTACATGAACTCATTATTACACCTTCACGTAATATTCTTCGCGGAAAAGACAAACACAAATGGTCATCGGTGAAACCGAGAATACGAAACCGAACAGCCTCAAGAAATATTGTTCATATTAGACCTGGGCCTACGCGTAATTGTAAAAAGATTACAAATTCCGACACTTCCAACGAGGCTGCGGGACTCAATAACAGCGATTTTAAATATGCCAGGAACCAGTATTTCTACTTCTACACATGAAACTGACCAAAGAGAAGACGCAGTTAATCTTCCTATCGCCAAAAAAAGAAAAATTTGTGCAATTTGTCCCTCCGCAAAGCGAAGAATGACAAAGAGTTGTTGCACCAAGTGCAACAAATCCTTGTGTGGCGAACACAAACTTGACATTTGTCACAAATGTATAAATTCATAGTTTTTTTCTACAACGTTTATTTCTTTTGTTCATTTTATTTCTTAATTTTAATATTTTAATATTTTTTCAAGTCATTGTTTTTTTTTAGTTAATAAGATTTAGTATTAAAAAAAACAAAAACATTCAAAGGAGTATAAACTCTGATCTCAATTAAAAGACTGTCAAAGTAATTAAAATGTGATTTTAGTAATTAAAAAAGGTATAACCATGTTAAGAAATGATTATTGTAATAAATAAGTAAAACATATATAAATATTTTATTCCATAAACCCTTAGAAGCCTCCCTTTTATACGGCGTAGTCGAAACGACGAAGGTTAGTAATAAGCGTTGTGAAATAAGGTTAGTAATCTAGGGTTAAGACCGATGAATAAATTTTAGGTTTATCGTAATTTAGTTGAAATCTTACAGCTTGCTAAAATACAACGACGTATTGATAGTTAAGTCAATTTATCTAAAATTTCTTAAGTAAGACAAAGTGACAGAGCAGCTGAACGTAGTAAATCACCTTCAGTTTATTTCCGTAGGCCGTGTCAGAGATCTTTCGGGCATACCTAATAGTTTCGCGATTTAATTATAAGCCGTATAGAATAATAGAGCATAAATCACATTATATAGATACCTGCCAGCCACAACCTGTTTCAATTCGCAGTGCACAATGCGTGTTACAATAGCGCTCTGCATTGTGCGTTCGTAAAAGCGACAACGTTATTAAATTTATATCTTCATGCTATTTTAGGTAGCGAAGTCGCACGAACTTTTATTTATTTTTAGGAATTTTAAATTAGCTTTATTTCTATGGGAATTCGACTCATAGGTCTATAATAGTAGGTATTCGTTTGATGACAATAGGAAATTTGTACTTAACTTAAGTTAAATAGGCGACGACGAATAGGATTGAAGGAGGTTTTTATTTGAAGGTGTCTTACCATGTACTTATTTTTTTATAATATGAAGAGGGGAGACGAGGTATGTCAAAGTCCTGTAAGTCTACGTATGTGTTAATATTTTTAAAGATCTAAAAAAACTCCTAGGTGTATCTAGGTATTAAGTTCTGTCAGTTCTTTAGTCTTCAGCTTACGAGTAGAAGCTAATCGCAAGGAACTATTTTGACAGGTCTCTTTCAACAATTAACAATAAAATTCATCACGTACAGAAATTATATTTTATTAAATTATTATTGAAAATTTCAGATAATTGTACATTTTGATGTCGATGTATAAAATTCTTATTTCCAGTGCTATGCGTTTTTTGTCTTGTCGATATGAAAGGCAGCTAAAGATAATTTTAAAATGATTTGTGATAAACGTCTGGATGTTTTTTATGCTAGTTGTTCGCAACATAATTCACTGGACACATATAATGATGGGTAAATAAAAAGGTAAATAATATATATCTACAAACAAGATTTCTATAAATATGTAGGCGTATACTTTGTACTGTACTATTTTTACTCAATTGCAACAAACTTTAAATAATTTTTGATTGTTACTACTATGTAATTTGTACAAGTTCGTAACTTGTAACAAGTTTATAATTTAAGTATAGAAAATTAATGAATGTTTCAATTATCTTTGATTTAAAATGAAATATCGTTGATGAATTGATTCTAAATTTCATGTCGACTTTTGGGTTTACTTCGTTATTGTTACACTAACCGTTCAAGCTGCGAGCTTATGAAGCAATACAATAAATCCTCGATATAATATGGTCTACCGGGCATATTTTAAATTTTCAATGAGATCACGACGTGTTCGCGTCTCGTGTCAATCAACGGTCAACGATTTTAACAAAAAACTGTGAAAAGGAACAGTTCCTTTATTCAATTAATGTCCACGTCAAGCATCACATTTTCAATACAGTTAGTTAAGAGACAGCTTTATATATTATATATTCTCATATTATATTTATGAAGTAATACTGTTTCCTTGAACAGCTTTTAAAATTACCTATATTTTTTGCTGGCACATTATTAACTGTAAAGAGACTGAACATTTATCTATAAAATAGCAATATTAAAAATGTAGCATAATTATTATAAGCATATTATATTAAGCCATGGTCATTAGTGACAGGGTAATAGTATTAATATGTATGTGTGTTGTTTCGACGTTTATCTGCGTGGGTGCATACTTCCAAGAAGGCATTTCTTGATGACCGTATATAATACTGCTAAGAAAACAGAACTAAGTAATAAGCTAGCCATATATATACGGTGCAGACTCCGTAAATGAATCATCACTTATGCGTGCCTCGTCAAAACACAAAAAGAGGTTTGTCGAAAATGCTACTCGTTTGGTACCTACGGTCTGTGCTGAATGTAGCTCAGTTTTGCACTCATCCTTTATTTATTTATACTTTTACAAAGAATACTTTTTTTGATGCCATAACAGCGTGCGTCGAACATTCAATGTTGGAAACAATTTCAGACGGTGAATTCTTTAATTGACAAAATGTTGCGAAGCGACATTTCGTTCCTGCGGAGTCATTTTTGCACAGATAATACTCTCATATTTTATTTCGTATGATCGCATGATATCTGAACACAATTAAAATATTGAATGCAGGTGTATGTTATGAGTATTAATGTATTATTACTTGATATCGATTATACTTTATGATGTGATCAAAAATTAAGCATTTCTTTTATCTAATAATTTCAATCGTCATTTAACTAATATGTAGTAAATGAGTCATTAACTCATACAAGTTTCTCTTATCATAGATGATAATACGTGCGTGATAGGGGCCGCTCCCTGCACTTTCCCTGCGCCTGCACCTGCCGGCTGACCGAGGTGAAGCTGCATAGCCAGTTCCATACCCAGTATGCGATTTGTTACATCTCGCTCTATAGGTATTCCGCGTCGTGATTTTACATGAAATCCATTACACTACTGCTACTATCATTTAGATTAATGAGAAAATTTTCATAATTAATTTTATATTAAACGATGATAAAGAAGTTACATATTCTTAAAAATAATAGGATTTGGCAATCAAGCTATCAATAAAAATCAGTTACCGTAGGTATACATTAATAAACTATTCCAAAAAACTTTATAACCCTATTATTGGAAGCCGAAAACTATAATGAAAAACATTTCGACATTGCTACATTTAATTCCATTACAATGTAATTGGTTGTTTAGTCATAATTAAAGTGTGTCGGAGTCTGGTTGCATTTTAATTAAACGGTGAATAACGAAGAGATCGAGGGAGGGGAACGACCGCGGAGGATAAGCTCGGCAGGCGGGCAGGCGGGCAGCCGGGCGCACGCAACCCTACGAGACATGCGAGTCGCTCCGTTACGACACCAACACCAAATTTTTCCACATGCCCGAACAGCCGAGATAAGCTACGGACGACGCCAACGTGTTATTTATTAACGAACCGAATGATCGATAGTTGGACGCGACACCGGACATGGACGCGGACGAGTGCCTTTCGAAACTCGCCGCCAATGCTGACACTTTGCTGTATTCGACGCGACCTCAGATAAATGTGATTCACAGTTAATTGCCTTTAGCTCTCAACTGTGAATTAGAATATGTAGGTACCTACATTTCTGATATCTTGGAGGAATCTTTTTTACGCGGATTTAATGCTAATATTGTGACTATAAATTGATACCTTCATAGATACTCATTGTATCGCATCATAATTTATTTTGCGAAACGCTATGCAGACATGTCACTTTTATCTCTGCTTAACATAAGTTGAAATCGCGGTCATGTATCTGTCTATTTTACAATATATAGTAAAAGCACAGAATGATAGCTAACAGACATACAGACGGATCCTGGAATTTCTAAAAAAGGGCTACCACGTCGTTCGAAACATTATACAACAGTTATCAAATAAAAAGTATACAACTTATGAAGTATCATTTTTCAAAACAAAACAAATATTTCGTCATTTTACATCAAGAACAAAACCATGTGAATCTGTCGTGAATGGATCACCGCATCGAATGCTTTGTTTAACTTACAGCAAAGTCTTCAACCCTTTGCTTGAGTCCATCCGTTCCGCTCTAGCATACGTCACGTCTTCGTGACAGCTGTGCGCCGTACTTTCTAATCGCTCCATTTATAAGTCTAAATCAAACAAACATGACGAGTAGACAAATTGCGAAATAGCTCACAATACTATAGAGTGATCAATAAAATATATACAAGGCGAAATCGACGGCTCTATGAAACACAATTGCATAAATTGTTTGTCCTAAATTTTTAACGCAGCATACTATATTTGGACGTAGGTGTAGAGTGTTTAAAACGGTAGTATATTTACGATCACAAATAAACGTGTTAGAAGAGACGGATCGGAAATTCGAGGTTCAGGTGCGCAGGGCAGGTTAGACCAGTCCCGATGGCCTCGCAAGGACCTCAGCAAACCTGTTAGATTCGTTGCACGATTTTTACGTGAGCACCTATCGGAACTACATTCGCGTGGTGCACCCGTTTTCAAGTTATTCGTCAAATGACTCACTCCTTGGTTGGTTAGCACCAGAATCTAGTAATACTTGATTTCGATTGAATAACGCATGTAATGCTGTTTTGATTGATTCCATTCCTTATCTATAATCTCGCTAAATAAGTAACATACTGGTGGATTATATAATTATTTTTCACATGCTACCAGTTTTGGCGAGAACCATAACACAGCATATTTAGGGCTTTTTTCTAAAATTAAAATTTTTGATAAATGCAATTACTTTAATTGCAAAGTTTAAGCCAATTTTCTTTTGCTGTCTTATGACCTGAGATACTAAAAAGCTCCAGGAACAGGAATCAGGTAAGAACTACTATCCGGTTAAACTTGTCCGACGCGTGCTTCCAACATTTTTTATTTATTTGTCTGCATCGTATACCGCTGGGTGTGACGTCAGACGACCTAAACTGGTTGCGAGGGAACAGGGATTTGCTTCGTATCCTTCCGGTTCTGCAAGTGGTTTGGACCTGTTCTACATTCAGGTTGAGGCACCAGGTGACCCTGCCCATGTGACGTATGAGAAAAATGCAAATCGCAAAATTGATAAAAGTCGAACTTGCTTATTTATGAATTTTTATAAATGAAACAGACGATTAGTTTCTGGTTTTTTATGCAGTTTATTCTACTCAAATCTGGGCTGCTGATAAGGGTCAGCTTTGATATAAGATGTTCTTAAGATAGTTATCCATTCAAAAGCAGATATTGGACTAGGTATATATCAATTAATATATCAGAAGCGACGAGTCTCTTATCAAGATAATGACGACCTATATTTATGAAGACTAAGAATGGTTCACCGCTTTTAAAGTTTTTTAATATAAACTTTAAGTCGCAAACATCTTAAATGTATTTCATTGAGTTGTGTGATACATGAATAATACTTGTTTTATTGAAGAGCTACTCGATGATTATATTAATAGACAAAAACATTTGGACAAGACCTAACTAAACAAGCTAGGTTACGTCCAAATCATTTTCG
>JADANM010006098.1:4728514-4740511 GCA_026213755.1 Eurema hecabe
CATCCAAAAAACAAAAAACAATATATTATTTTTTATTAAATCATATGTGTTTTTGTCCTGTATAAACAATTTTACTTTAAAAATCCGTCCCAATGCGTTTAGCGTAAATGCATACGTAAATGTATTTAAAATATTTAATTTAATTACGTCCGTACATATTTTAATGCTTGTTTTAGATTTACCCTGAAATAGTAAAAATCACATCTATATAAAAATTTCCACGGAATCACGCTTTATACATATTTTTATAATCTAAATAGGTTAGGTCATAATAAGTTTTATATTATAAAAAAAATACTCAAAGAGGACAGTTTATAACTTTCTAGTTTTATCTTTGTTTATGTGTATGTTTCTGTGAAGCCTTTCAGTTTTGTAAATATTTGATATTCCGATATATCGAAAAATATACAACTAGTAGGTTTATAAAATATACCTAATGTTCTACCTCTATAGACTTTCTACTATATACACCCAGTATATCAAAATAGGACCGTTCTCGTCCAAAATAGTCGTATCTCAAAACAGATAATAAAAATCATTAAGGAAGACACTTCCTACATAATTTAACTATAAAAAAATGTAATTAGAAAATAATCACTAAAAATAATATTTGTATTTTGTTATACATAATATTTACTTGCTATTGGTTATATAAATTAAAGGCCTATTATCCGGCCATGTATTTAAATTAAACAAAATTTGCATAATAAACCATTAAATATGTTACCTTAAAAGGGAAGTTAAAAAAAATTTAGAAAAATCAAAATTACAGTCTAAACTACCGTATTAAATTACAAAGATAAATTGTTAATGCCACGTATGACGCAATTAACGCTTTGTTGCCATCCTTGGTTTTACTCGCGGTTAGTCATGGGTATTTGTTTGTAAAATCCCGTTACACTTATTAGAAATAGTTTAAAATAACGAGTAGTACATACTACTCGTGGGGACATCCCTATTTTCATGACAAATAAGGTAGAAAAAAAGTAGCAATGAACTTCGTAGGTCCCATTCCCTAATGATAGTACTGATTTATTTTATCTCTAAAGCATTCAATATCAGATAATTAAATTACGATAGAAAAAGTGAACTTTGCAAATTTCATATTTGAATTAAATTATGATGTAAATTTATTGGTAATACTCATTTAATTTCATTGTATATAACATACAAACTTTCTTAGTAACTTTCTTTCGTAGTCTTTCATCATTTCATCTATGAAGATGAGCAATTTAAAAATAGTTAGTAATATGTAATTGCTAGTACCTATTTATGACTTAAGTAAGTATCTTTTAGAAGTAAGAAGATCTTAACAAAGTGCTTTTTGCAGTCGTTCGAGTACACGGTAATATGCCAGCAGCCTGTCGGGGAGGACGGTCGCGGCACCCCCGCGGCGCACCACTCGCCGGCCCAGGCGCCCCGCACCAGGCCGTGGCATGACTTCGGCCGGCAAAACGATGCTGATAAAATACAAATTGCTAAAGTGTAAGTACTGCTATAACAACTGTCAAGTTCATGTTGCAATTGATCTCCTTAACTGCATAGGTATGGAGCTAATATCTTGAAAATTGAACGTTTACAACAACCACTTGACACTCGTAAATATCGCTAACTCGTTAATTTAACTATGGCATTAGTTATTACTAATCGCAAAGTTTTATAATTATTTACCGCGTTCTCCAAACATAATATTTGGCGAAATTCTGTATTCAAGTTTTTGTGGCAAACAAGCACAAGTATAACTACAAATTTAAATTCATTCAATTACAGCACGGACATAAAATGTACTAATTAAAAGCCCAAGCTTGTTCAAGTTGAGTGATTAGGTGTGTAATTTTGTAAAGTAAACAATGAATCGTACCTCCAAGGTGACACTCGCGCCGCGCACGAGCCCGCGTTAATGCATTCACAATCGCATTCTCGACCGACATATTTTTCCCATTCGGCGCTTAGAAAGGGTACAAAGTCACATTATTGAAAATTTAAGCACATTTTTTATGGCTTTGATTTTGGATGAACTGTACCAATACGACGACAATAACAAAAAAATGTGGTGTACGCGTACACTAACATAAACAGTGAAAAAATATAATTTTCGTTTTAAAGTATTCAACCCATGTCCAATTAATTATCCATAGAATATAAAAAATCTATAAAATATAAAAATAAAAACTTCCACGTAAGATATAGGTATTTATTGATTTTTAAGTTTGAGATAAAATGTATTTTGCCAATACCGATTAGAGAACGTAATTAACACTTTGCGATTGCCTGAAATCATTGCGATGTTTTTAATAACTCTTCTACTAATTTTACTTAACTATAAATGTTTACATTAGGATATGGTTTGCCAACTCTACAATAATGTTTGTTGTTTTTGGAAGGCTCTATCACTTACACACTTGAAATGTCGCGTCATCGACATGGAAATTTAAATGTTTTTTTTCTTTTATCGCGAATTTAATTACTTTAACGTTCGATTAACCGTTGTATTTCTTATCAATTGAGACATGCCACTCCAAATTATCCCTACTTTACAGTCATACGCTTAGAATATCGACAAAATTGCCCCTTTATCATTTGTAAATGTTCAATAATAATTATTATTTAATCTTTTTGCACGCTTCAATGGACTATGTGAAATGTGTAAGTATTTAATAATATATTTATTTAAACATTATGCCACTTAGTTGCAATTCTTAATCGAAAATATTGAATAGTTTTCGCTATTTTCCTATAAAAAATACTTTAAAAATTATCAACTCACATATGGGATGTATAGATAGTTAGATATTTATTCCTTAAATGAAGATTTCTTCGCGTTTAACTCAATTAACTGTTTGCGGTCGTGGAACAAATCGTCAAATAAATGGGCGATTCGACTCGGTGGAAAGTGTTGTTAACATGATAAGTGCATTAGCATTACTATCGCAATGGTTATTAGTTGCTTGCGTTTATTTATAGTTTTAATTTTATTTATGTATTTTGGTTATCTTTACAAGTAATATCGGATAGATGCTATTACGGAGTGAGCCATCAATTAGTAGCTCAGCATAATATTTACCTTTATACTTACCGTCTAGTTGAATGTTCGATAAAAATGAGCGCGTTGCCGGACGTACGCCGCTAACGCACACTTTGTTTACCGAACATACTTGAAGGTACTCGGGATCGGGCAACTAACTCAATCAACTAGTGTGGTCATATGTGATTAGCATCTCGAAAACGTTTCTCGTACAAAGAAGACACTTTCACATTACTTCCTGCGTTCTTCAACGTACGTACAAGTCAAATATATATTATATCTAAGTGCTTATTGATCTAGCACGTTTATGTAAATTAGCCTTTATCCGAGGGTATTCTATTTATTGATTCATCATAGATACTAATTACTGTGTGCAATCAAACATTGACGTTTCAGGATTGCGGTCTGCACGCGATCCTAACATTACATCACTCTGCGTATATTCGTTACATGATTACACTAAGAGCATTCCTTTGATTAATTATCTGAAGCCTAGACTTTGTATTTTTTGTTTGAAATTAAATTACTAGACTTAATTTTAACTAAAATATGTTATTCGGTCTCAATGTAAGCAGTTGTCGTGAAGTGTCATATCAAAGTAGCGATGCTGCGTGTCGGCTGGTAGTGTAACATATAATTTACCGGCCATTAAATTCATTTTGCTTCCTTATTGACTACTTCTGAATTTTCCATGGAGTGTCCGTAAATATTTCTGTGAACAAATACCCCATAAATACTTTAATAACACAAAGTATACGTAAATCGTCTTTATACAGTAAGACTAATGTGCGGGTTGCTACGGTTCGCTATATTGTGTACACGCAAGCAGTAATAGAGCAGTAACATAGCGACATTGGAAATAAATACGTACAAGATACATGTTCATTGAAGAACAAGAAATTAAGCTTTTCATCTCTTAAATTCTTTAAATGCGTTTATGAAATTATATTAGCTTAATATGTCATCTTAAAACATGTATAAAGACAATATTTTATTAAAATTTACTTATGATAATGTTAGATGGATCAAGTGACTCATGTTTATATTGAACAATAAGCGTAATTTCACTAAGTACCATTTTCTTAGTCGGATTGAATAATGTTGTTTGAAAGGAAGATATTTGTTTGTGTATTATGATGTTGTTTGGGTGCACGTACAGCAGCATCAGAGAAAGTCAGCAGGGCGAGTGGTGCAATGGTCGAGTCGTGTTTATGCGCATCTCATTGGCAGCGCGCGGCGCGCTCCGCACAGGCCCCGCGGGACGTCCGCCTCGCCCGGGACTCTTATCGCATCATTGTGTGTTTTTATTGCGATCACTTTGTTGTCGCAGCGTTCCGAGCCTTTTTGTGCTCTCATCAATTTCCGCGCCTCGCCGATTGATTTATTCATGAATCCTCTCCTCGTCTTCACGCAGGAAATATCGTTTTTCGGATGCTGCGTTTCTGAAATTTGTAATGAAGCTCATTGGAAAACAATGCGTTATTTATTGCTGGGTATGGCCGCCTTCTAGGTGATAAAATATATGGTTATCCGCCTCCGCATCATTTTCATATATTTATTCAGTATCGCTTGTATTGAAATAAAGAAAATATGTGTTGTATCGTTAAATAATCCAACAATGACGGGGGAAAGCCACGTCACAAATGGAAATTACGTCGAGAATAACAGAGAGGAATCAGATAGGCGAGCGCCGCTGCGACCGATCCGTCAATGTCGGGCCGAGTTTGCATTGCGCGGCTTTTATCAGAGCCCGCTCAGTTAAATCTCAAATCAAAAACATAAGCTGAATTGTTTACCAAATCATTTTCAAAACGCTTTAAATGGCTTAAATCTGAAACCGCCAGCCGAAAACTTTGTTGCAAATGCACTATCTAGATTTCGTTGAGCAATTTATTGTTGGATTAAATATTTCGTGTCGATTTATAGCTTTTTATCGCATGACGTAATTTAAGCTTGAAGTATATTGATAATGCGGCGGAGTGCATTGGTTTCTCGCAGAGTGTAATCGTGGGCGTGGGCTAGACATCGCGATCCTCTGGCCCAGCGCCGAGGCTCGCAGATCGAACGAATTGTTTTGTCGCGATATCTAGGCACTCGTTTGTAACGACGCGCGACACGCGATCCTAGCTAATTTTAGTGGGGTTTCCCTTCCGCTAATCTCGAGCGCGGGAAATCACGAGAAAACACAGTTTTTCATTGCGTTCGTACTACAAACTGGAAATACACGCCTTTATGTAATGACGCGCATTCAAGCTTACGGGCGGTGCAATTAAGATTTCCACTTTTTGCGGTCTTTTATTGCTTCACTTCATGGAAACTTTATTGTCGAGCGTGTTTCTGAAGATAACTATCTCAAAGAAGAAATCGCACTTTTTCTAAATGTTTTAAAACCAGGTTTTAGTGTTCGTTTTATATTCCAACAAATGCCGCTTTTCGCTACTATGTTACTTCATAACGCGAATTGTGAAAGATCTAGATCTTAACGACGTTACCGACACTTGTGTCCTGCTCTTTCATTTGCTTTCTTTTCTTCCCTTATTTTCAGGATATTTTACTTAATGAAAATGTTTTTGTTTTGTAGGTTTTCACCGTATGGGTTCAAATATCACTTAGAGACAGCAAGCAGTAGTTCACAGAGACGGGAAGATGACCGAATAACATACATCAACAAGGGCCAGTTCTATGGCATCACATTGGAGTACATACACGATCCCGATAAGCCGCTCAAGAACCAAACGGTTAAGGTTAGTGCTATTTTTATTTCATTACACACTCATTAACCTAACGATGTGACTCATACCTTCATCGAAGTTAATGAAACCATTCATTTAAATTATAATTAAATTTTCACGGAATAAAATCAAAAATTCTTTAAAACAAATTATTATAATGTTATGCGAATAACTGGTAGCATAAATAAAGGATCAATATGTAATGTAATCAGTAATTAGTTGTGCTAATGGTAATACTAGTAGGAAAGATTTGTTAGTATTTGATTGAGCCTTAGCCCCTTAACGGTTAAGGCCGGATGTTTGCCTTCTCCGATCTTAGAAAGCTTACGTACTTTAGAGATACAACACAAATGACCGTAAAACATGACCACTCAACAAACCAGTCTTCCTAATTATCATTCGGTTAAAATTATAATTGAATAAATTATGTTTTTGACTTATTATTTGCCTCTTAGGTAGTTTTCCCTACATTTTATTGAATGGTGGATGAAACAAGATGTGCTTAGTTTTTATTGTGTTTATACTCGTTTACAACGAGATCCCGGCCGCAAAGCAGCGTATCGGTTTCACTGCACGCAGCTCCCGGTCACAGTTTCATGTTCACCTTCAAGTATTCACTTTCATAACCACCGCTTTTTACTTTGTGCAAATACTTGAACATTTTGTAAATTCATCGCTTCATAACGAACTTCGCTGGTCCTTTAAATAATTATGACGTTTCACGGTCTACCCCACGTTCTTGCATTGTCACTAGTTGAAATAAAAAATGACGGTATTTGAAATTATAATTCAATTTTAAGGCAGAAGTCAGACAAAGATGCACGTATGCAATTGCACCTTAAAATTAATATTATTATTTAACTCTATGATTGTTCTAGTTTCAATTAAAATAGAAACAAGTAGAGCGATATAAGTCGGTTATTACGTTGCAAAAAATTGCCCTTGTAGAGACAATAAAAGTGAATCTTCCACATCCATCATTTGCCGTGGAAATCGGAAATCCCCTTGCTTTATTGTTCTATTCTACTTCCCAAGAAAATGACATAATAAATGGATCATTGGGGCGTTACAATCACATTATTATTTTATAATTTAACAAGATTTCTTGAATAACCAGTAAATCCACCGTTCTTCGATCAGGTTAATCTTGTTTCGATAATCACAATAGCCTCTAGCATTGTTTAAATGGGGAAATACACGGTAACTAATGTGCGACATTTGTTGCATGTTTTAAAGATAACATTCAATTATTTTAATGTTTGTCTCGATAATAATTTCTTTTGTTTCGCGTTACGTAGTCGGACTTATCTCGATTCAATGAGCTTAGATCAGAATAATCAAAGATACAATGAGACATTCGCTCGAAGTTAATATTAAGGCAATAAGTGGGCCGCGAGTCCGGCGCGCATTCAATACTTAGATAGATATAGAGCTCTTATCTGGCCGCAATCGAGTCCGTATTGTATGGCCGCGCCTGATAATTAAGACGACGCTTTTGACATTCGCCATATAGGAACACAATGACCGCCCCGGGAGCCCGAACGGACTGGATAATATCGCTTTCTTAAACAATAACCACACTGTATTATGATAAAATAATTCCAATGCGGCAAACACCGTGTACCCTTAACGAGCGCTTGTCGCATTCAATGCGAAAACATCGACACATTCTTATACATATTTCTTGCTGGTAATGATTTTATTATGAACATGTTAAGCGATCTGATTTGACTATGTGCTATATTATTTTATGTGACAATCACAAACACACGACTTGTCATTTACGGATCTCTAAATTTTATCATTTTCTTATTTTAGTATTGCTATTTAATTTTCTTCTAATAAGAGGATGTAATGTCTTGTATTAATAATTAATTGTTAACGCGTCTTTATTCCTTACCCAATTATTATGAAGCTAAAAAACGTATTTAAAGTTCCCACGTAGCACGAACAAGATCGCGTGACCAAGAGCAATTGAAGGATTGGCGAATTTTAGTATAAACTGTGGGTATTCAGTGTGCGTGGTAGGATAGTTATACGGCTATACCTATAAAGTTTTTTTTTATTTTTTTCCTTCGCCATGTACAGAGTTCTTGTAATTTTAAATGAAATATTGTACTATCGTTAGTAGTTGTTCTTTCTCAATCAGTATAAGTATCCCGAATAGAATTTATTCGCACGCTGATGAAATTTACATTTGAATTGAAAATGACAAATTGAAATTTAAAACGCTTTCCATAGAGACGTTTGCTCAGATGGAAGGATTGTTTTTAAAGAATTTTTTAAAATGAAGCTGTGAAAGAAAATCGATCAATCACACAAAGTTGTAGCAATTAATCATCTCGGGTGTGTTGTCGGTCGCCTTATTTTATATTCCACATCACTTGAAGGGTCGCAAGAAGACGTTCCTTATTAATATTAAATCATTTTTGCAAGTATAATCTAACTAAATGTTAAGTAAATAAAAAGTGTTATTTCGATTTCAGTACACGACATGAACATAGGTACAAACAAATAGGTCAATATATCATTTCTCTAGTAGTAAATTTCTGCACATACAATATACCAACCGAAACCAAGAATTATTTGCAGCATAGAAAAGATACTCATAATATAAAATATTTTCGTGTAAACTTATAGCAACTCAAACCGGAGAAACATGCAATCGATGTTTTTTTGTATTTTTTTGCAATATTTTTCGATTTTAATGATCGCTCCGGTTGCCTTTTTACGGTAAACGTTAATGACGCCTTTTACACTCGACATGTTATGCTTGATGAGGGATTATAACGGTCGGTATTCAGAGCATACTCTCGCACCTACTTACTGTCCCTTCCAATATACCTTTTTGGCCAAAATGTACGCCGACAAGTGAAGGGCTGACATGTGAGTTACAGCAAATATTTCTCACCGAAAGCATTGACGCGGAATTAAAACGTATTTGGATGAAATAAAAAATAATAGTTCTTTGCGATGAGAATGAATAAGTTAAAAATTTGCATCCACGTCGTGATGATGCCAATCATTTCGGTAATCAATCACATGTTGAGATGACTCAATTTACCTTGCACCCTCGGCTCATTGCCCTGCTTCTTCTACCTCGCAACACGACCGCGACGTTAATGATGATAAAATGCAATATTATACAATGCAAACTCTTAGTAACGGATTTCTTTGTAGCTAAATCCATATATTTTTTTACACTAAACGTAACCGATTAAATTTTTTTAAGATATTTCTCAGACAGCTGCCAACGTGAATGGCACGAAATCATGTTTGTATCAATATAATTAAAAATTACTCTTAATTTTTTTACAGTATTTGTTCATTTATAATTGCTGCCAGCAGGAGATAATTGAGATAAAAAATATAAAATATTTTGCACTAAATTTAAGTTAACTGTCTTAATGCTATAGCTCGCATCGATCCTTATATGAGTTATTATTATGAGTCTGGAGTAATATATTTTTTTGCTTGATGTAATTCAAAGCTACGAAATTTCTGGAAACGTCATCTTGTCAAGAAAGATGGATGAAATTGCAATTACCAGCTTCCAAGTGAAGGTTTTTGTTTTAATGCAGATAATGCGCTGCCCCATTATTTATGTCAAGTTTAATCTCTGAAAATAAAATCTCTCACATTTAATGTAATTGTGTACAATTTAAGTGTAAAGGAACAATTACGTATGGAGCTGAACAATTAATTGTTTACGTAAAATAAAAGAAAAACTTTGTGTTATAAGTTGCATCATATTATAAGCAAAGTGCAACCAGCAGACGCGTCGCTTGACAGAGCGTGAATTTTCCACGTTCGATTTCAGGTTCGCATAACACTGCTCGATAACTATTACTTTCGAAACATTACGTACTATTCGGTAATAATCACGTAACGAATTAAATGAGTAGATGCCTCATTAATATAAAACGGTAAATAAACGCATAGGTACTCATTTTAAATAAGGATTCTTATATTATTTGTTAAAGCCGTTGGGTGACCATACATATTTACTTCGACTTTCACTTAGTTTTAATTCCTTCTTTGAGTGACAGTTAAGCTGGACACAAATGGCATTACGTAAGGCAAAGTTCGTCATTGTTTCAATATTGGAACTGTCACAGTGCGCGCGTATTTAGCGTCAATCCTGATAGCATCGGCGGCGGACAGGCAGCTGCGGCCGGCCGCGGCGGCATTAGGTGCTCTAAACATATTATCTGTATACTACTAACGACTGAGCCTCAATATACAAACATCCACAAACAATGTCTTATTGTAAAGCGCTTTAGAATTGACTCAACTATTAAAAAAATGCATTCATTATATTTAATTTGCTTATGTTCGTTAAGATAATGTCTGCATTAGTATCGCGGTTGCTGCATGCGTGTGATTGAGAACTAGCAGAGACGTGGTAAGCCGTATCGCGCCGCGTTTAGAGCCCTGCACTTTACGATCTGACATTTCCTTTCGACATTTAAGCAGATTAGTGTTACACGCGACTTCGGATGTTAATCCGACGCTCGACGGATCGCAGGAGTTGCTCCGATTTAATCGAGTTTAGCGGTAAATGACTGTCTCTGATAATGCAATCGAACTTATTTCATAATCATTTATTTATAAAAAAGAGCGTTTTTTTATTTAGAGTTTTTTAAATGCTTCGTGATTCACGCGTAAGTGTTAATGTTTTGATAAGACGCATTAATAATATAAACCACACGAATGATTGTTTGGTAAGTCCTTGGTAGTATATTGTGTAAGAGATAACGAATTAAAAGTAGAAGTTGGATATATATCACTTGCTTTTAGATAAATACCGACATGTATAGCAAAGGCAACTGAACAGCAGTTACACCCACAGTTCCGCTCAGAATTTATGTCGAAACCGGCATTCAATGCAGAGAACATTTGCAGCAAATAACCTAGGCGTTAGAACAACTAGCACAACAACTGGCGCACTTAACAAACAGACGTATCCGTATCAGATATAGCGTATCGAGAAGGCAGGACATTACTTTTGCACTATCGATAAAGCTCAACGGTGAGTGAAATAGTTTTGCTACGCAGTGAACATAAATAATTGTCATAAAGTAGATAGGGTCTGATGGATCGGTGCTCCGGTTGTAACGAGGAAGCACGCCAGACGTGCAAAAAGCGAGAATCCAGCAAAATCGAGCGACGACGGCGATTTGCGCGCCCGTTCATAATGGTATTAGTATTACTCAACTACTTGAATTTCCACGCGTTGTTTACATGAGCTGCGATAAGCGTGTGATGCGAACTCACATAACGCAGTTACGCTGCCTTACGTTACGCGCTACCAGCTTCGCCCACCAAACCGTAACCGAACGTATACAAATATCAATTTTGTCAAAACTTTAATTGACTTAAAAAATAAAAAATATCTTTAATTGTTGTTGTGAGCTTTAAGTAACTAATAGATATATAATTTGAATAATATATATAGATATTTATACTTACCTTCAAATAACTGTAGGTACTTCTGGTATCATTAAGATTAGAGCTGATTGCGTAAATTAAATGTCCGATATATAACGAATTTTTATTTTATTTAAATTATGTGACGAAATGATTTGAAGTGGCTGTCAGAATGTTACCGATAGACGTACAAGAGAATTGGGCGTATGTGACATGCGCGGGCGCGAGAGAAAGCGTGCTCGATCAGATAACTGAGATTGTCAACCGAACTCGAGCTCCTGAAATCGGGTCACGTGTCGATATACTCGATTAATTAATTGACGGTCCGAAAAGCAAAGATAACTGGTCCAACGACGCAAAACTATTATGAAACGCGCACATACTCTTTTATTTAACAAATGTACAGATCGCTCAGATTAATCCCCATCATTCGTGTAAATAATTACCAGCAAGTTTGTTTGTAATAATAAATTACCCACCAGCTTGACATTTAAAATAGTTATTTATCAACAAAGCTATGATAATTTTATCGCACATTATGTCATATTTATTTATTAAAGTATGGCTCTATTTTTAACTATTAACTCAAAAACAGTTATAAGATAACCTTTGATCATTTTATGATGGTAAATTTTATACTTATCTGTGGATTATTACAAAAATTTAAATGAATTATTCTCACTATTCTATCCGTGAACATTTTACATTTTAATCATAAAATAAGTATATTAATTTATTATCAAAACAACATAAAGCTATTTGCAGTAGCACATAAATAAAGAAAAGTGGCACATAAGTTGCTTTAAAGCC
>JADANM010006098.1:4746590-4788696 GCA_026213755.1 Eurema hecabe
GAGGTCGGTAACCGCGTTGCCGTCGGAGACGCCCCGATAAGCACCGCAATCTACAAACGTATTAACGTATATCACTAGCATATAAACGAACTTATATTGTATTTTATCAAACGAATACACAGTTTTAAACAATTTAAACGGAACGCACTTAAACACTTTATACATCAATAGAATATCGGTAGACCACATGTCAATTGCCGTCAATATTTAATTTTTCTCTCTCTCTCTCGCTTCATCGGTGACCTCGACCGATGTAATTAAACTTTTAGCTTGATTCGACTCAGATTCATGTCTATTCATAGCGTGTAAGATAAATACTACATAATGTGTAGATGTAAAACAATTATCTCTTATAGATTGTACGCTAGAATAACTATTTTGATCTTAGTGATGTCATATACCTATGTATCTTTCGCGTTTATTTCTAGCGTGAAATGTCTTGAGTAATTTCCTTATATTGAAGTTAATTTGACACGATTGATAGTTCTAAACGAATAGAGAAAGGCGTGGAGAATTGCCATTTTGCCTAGTATTTGTATGTTCTTTTAAATATTTTAACAATAAATACTTGTAGGTATCTAAGTATGTGTATAAATAATGTTATATAATGCAATATTTTTTATATTACAGGGATTACCACTTCACATACAGATCGACACTTTTGAGGACCCAAGAGACACGCAAGTTTATCATAGGGGCTATTGTCAGATCAAAGTGTTTTGTGACAAGGTAATGTATTTTACATACAAAAAAATCAATATTTTCATACGTTGAAAACATAATTTATATAATAACTGTACATTATAGGGAGCAGAAAGAAAAACGAGGGATGAGGAAAGACGAGCGGCTAAAAGGAAAATGTCTGCAACAAATAGAAAGAAGCTAGACGAAATATACCACCCAGTAACGGAACGGAGCGAGTTTTACTCTATGGCTGATTTAACAAAGCCGCCCGTATTATTCAGCCCAGCCGAGGACATAGACAAGTTGGCCGGAATGGACATCCAGGGTTTCTACGGCCACGACGAAGCGGCTTTAGCTGAGGCACATCTTAAAGGCGCATCTCCCTTCTTATTGCACGCGACTAAGCCACAGGCACCAGCCCTCAAATTCCATAACCATTTCCCACCGGACGCACCTGCGTGAGTAATATTAACATTTCATAAACCTACATATGTATATAGTGTTGCATAAAATGATGATAATTAATATTGCTCGTGTTGGTAATAGGTATCGGTCTGACGTCGGAGGATTGTCACCCTACAGCGATCGTAAGGATTCCTTAGAACTAGAAGGAGTGTTAGGCAAGAGAGCGCGGACCTCGACGCCACCGCTCAGCGAGCGCGTAATGCTGTACGTGCGGCAGGACACCGACGACGTGTACACGCCGCTACACGTCGTGCCTCCTACCACGCAGGGTCTCCTACACGCTGTAAGTTGATGAAACCTTTATTTACTTCCAACTTGATACGTCACATTGACTTCACGGTGGACTCAATTTTACGTATCAAGCATACCGCATACGCGGTGAGCACGTAAATAACCTTGGTGATGTAAGCTAACCGCAGAACACGAGCGAGCGAGAGATCGTTCTCTCGGTTTCTCGTTGTATCGATATTCGTTTATGTAGGATACCTATGATTACTTTTAATAACGTAAACGAAAATAATCGAGACGCTTCGTCCGCGTGGCGGGCGTCGGCCCGGCGCGGGCTGCCGCCCGCGACGTTGCTGCGTAACCGATGTGGCGCTTCATAACCCCGTCTAATATACACGACCATCATAACTGCATGTTGTAATTAACACCCGCGCTCGGCGGCTGCCTCCGGTCCGGGCACTTCGGTGCTCCTCGCGCGACTCACTCTCTGTCCTTGTAAAACCACTAGACCGGTTACCGATCCAACGATCGATTGGAAAGACGAGACGTCTCGGTTCACAGACACAAGCCCAATGTAATCGTTTTTATTTTCTGCTCATTTTCAGATTGAGAATAAGTACAAAATTTCAAGTTCGGCAATTAATAATCTTTATCGAAAGAACAAGAAAGGGTAAGTGGTTTTCATTGGCATCTCAAGTAAATTTGTGACTTAGGCCGCCTCGCGTTAATATTATGGTTTTGCTTGTCTAGAGGGCGCGCCACTAACTTCACATTGCTTTCAAAACCAACAAGGTCCCCGAGTACGCTTTGTACCTAATACCCAAAACCAAAACTTATTTTGCATAGTTACCTCATATTAATCAATTAAATAGAATAATAAAAATTAATGTATCATTCATACGAATTAATTACTTAAAATTAAATTAATTATTAAAAACTAATAAATAATTTGTGGTCCTCACATATAAATATGCTTAATTTATTTTGTATAATAATGTTTATATTTGATTGTAGGATTACGGCCAAAATTGACGATGAAATGCTGACGTACTACTGTAACGAGGACTTGTTCCTACTAGAAGTGCGGCCGGCGGGCGCCAGCGAGGACGAACCTCTTTACGATATCACATTCGTTGAGCTTCCCTTAGACCATTAGCTCACTTCTTCGCCCTTCACACAAACCAGATGAGAAACTCTTGTAATAAGTCAACGTGATATCGTTCATGCTTGTTCGCAATTTTAAGATTCATAACTTACGTAGTGTTGCGGTGAACTTATAATTAGTACTTTTAACATTCCAAGTTTAACACTCACTATTTATGAATAAGGTTGTCTCAAGAAGTCGTCGATCTCAGATTGAAATTTACTTTTAAGAAGATCATCACCATAAAACTCATTTCAATGAACGAATGTCACAAATAATGGTTGAAAGGAGCTGTTCGCAAGTTAAGCCACGTGTTAGAGTGTTAAGAGGAGATAGATGGTTGTCGTAATGATAAGCTACTTTGAATTTGCGACACTATGACATTCTCATATATAATAAGACATCACATTAAAATAAAAACATTAGCAATAGGGATCGAATAAACCATGTGAAATAACTTATGAAAAGCTCCGAAGTATGGTGCCGTGAAGATGCGGGACTACCTTGTATATATCTATAAGTGCCTTATGAAAGTACACAGAATTAATGGTGATGGCTTAATCCGTTATGCATTGAAAATATCACAAATGAAATGTTTTAAAATGTTTAATGATACTTGAATATCGTTTATAAAGAATAGTATTTTGCTGTTGAATTTAAAACGTGTGTGCCATTCATCTGTTATCATTCTAGATTTACGTAGTTATCGTTTCAACAGGTACCTTTTTATCTTGCCATGATGATAAGTAAGAAATTCTTGTCACAAAAGTTTTTTGTAGATATACCATCTACAACTTGTAAAATGAATAAAGTATCTTTGTCATTACAATTATGTTTTATCCTTTAATATAAGTGAGTTAAGTCAAATTAAATGCCATCCACTTTTTTAAGGTTTATAAGATAAGTTTGCTTTATAAGCTCGCTCAATTCATGCACGTAGATAAAGTATGTAGACTTAGTTCGAACACAAATTATTTCCGTGTTGTAGGCGCTGTGACACATACATATTTATCATTGCTTTTAATTAATTATATGACTATTTCTTTACAATTAAATTACCATGATATCTAATTACATCATGATAAACATAGGTGTGATTTATACGTATTACAAAATATCTGAATTCCGAATATAATTAAAATTTAAAAGGGTACTGATTAATAAAATGGTAAATGGAACCAATAAAACGAATTATACTTTCAAATGAGTCTTAGCCGCCATTTTGCATAATTTACAATGCTTATGTAGTAGTCATGTATGTGTGGTCACAAGTCGACCATCAGAACAGAATTAACATTTTCATCGACGGGAGTGGTTTGTGTACAATTTACTTAGAGTTATGTATCTTATTATTATTATTATGTATAATAGTTTTCCGTCATTAGTGAACTCTCGGGCCATGACAATATTATTAAAAATCTATTCATGTATGAATCTCATTTTAATGAAAAGTAATTGTTAAAGTTTAATAGTCTAGATTTTAAATGGCAATGTGTATTGCTTATTTTGTCACAAAATTTTATATTAAGTTTGGTCCACCGATTTTCTTTTTTAAAATTCAGAACCAGGTTCTGTTTTCTTAAAATATTGGTCGCAGACAAAGTCGCCCAAGATATTATATTAAGTGAAGTACCTAGTGCGGACGGTTCGACTAACTGCCATATTATGACATAGTTTATAGAACATAATGATTTTAGTTTAGTATTTTATACGTAGTTGTTTTATTGTCACACGTGTTGCAGGTAGAAAATCGAATTATACTTAAGATAATGCTATTTACGTATTCTGAATATTTTATTGTGATCGCTGCGATAGCGTTGTGACCGCAGAGAGCAGCGTCCTGCGCCTCGTCGATATCTTCCATATCATTTATAATTATAACTTATCACTCGTTAATGTCTAACCACTATGTTTATAATGTTTTAATCTCTCTATAAATTTTATAATTTTATATGCATCGCATTGCTCAAAGTCTGCATTTACCTTATACGCGGGGCGGACTCTAACATTATTTTATTATACCTACTTATACGTATCGTTGTAATATTTATTTATGTACTTATTATTATAAATTGTGCAGCTTTAATGTTTTAAACTTACAATGATGTTAGATCGTGATTCTGAATCTCGTCATAAGTCACAAACGTCAGTAGCAATAAAGTACGTAAATCAGTTGTAGTAGATAGTAGAATGGGCGCGTCCAGCCGCGTCGTAGCTCGAGCCGCGCGCTCCTCCGCTTGTCCACGAGTGACGACATTGTCATACCTTCATTGCACTGAGCTTACACCAGCCCAAACAAGTAATACCACCAAAATGTACCTTAAACACCATGTACTTATAAATTACTAAGTTTGAGTCGTGTCTCGAGCTCTTTTTAATTGTACACAACGGACAATGTTCTCAAACGTTATGAATAAAATCGTTATCAATTAAAACGTTTCTAGATTTATTTATTTTCATTTCTTTATATTTCAACTTTTTTATGGCCTTTGAAGTAAAATGTGTTTAATTATGTTCATAGCGTGGTACATGAATCAAATACTTGTAATTGCGTTTGGGAACAGTTGTCCAGGCGCATAAGGCAGGGCGCGGACGGGGCGGGCGGGGCGGGCGGCGCGAGCGCCCGGGGACTCGCCGCTTCGGAGATAGTCACACTAGTTATACGTACCGAAAGTGGTAGCACATTTTCGTTATCGATTATAATGTACTTAATTTTTAATTCGGATAGATGTTACGTTATTCTTTTATATGAATATTAGTAAGTTGTCATAAAAATATTATTAATATAATTATTTTTATCAAAGTTTATGATCTAAATAAAAATGTTTTACTTCAAAACAGACGTGTCGTTTCATTACCCTTAACTATATGTGATATTTATTTACTTTTACAAGCTTTATCACTACAAAAAAAGGCAATATCTAGACATTTAGGTATTTAATTAAATCCTTTTATTTATTTTTAACATTAACACAACACACATGTAGTATATTTACATCAAATTGATATTTAAACATGATAGCGTTGAGGCAACATTCATATTTACTAGCTTTTACTTATTCGAGTACAACTAACTACTAAGAAGAAAGAAGCTGAAGATCGAAACAACAGAACAAGCTTATTTATTGGAGAGATAAGGACACAGATAATATTCTACCTAGAAGTCCAAGCCGTACAAAAATCATCTGCGTAGACTAATTATTATTAGCATACGGATATTTAATTTTCTCAGGCACTTTTTTATACTCAATAATTTTACTTGACACGAAAAATACTAAAGCATGCAATAAACATTACCTACAATCTGCACTTGCAAAATAAGTCACACATTGGATGTATCACTATTACCTATTAATTGTACTAAAATATATATTATTAAACGAATTATTATAATTGTTATTACATATAGATATAAGTAGAGCAAAAAAAGGTTTTAAACTGAGCCACCGAATGACCGAATATACTTAGTAAAATTTTCAATAATTTTCAACTATCGGGAATTCAGTATAAGAAAAAGTTTGAAGCATCGTTCGATGCTTCCCTGAAATCAACCCAGTTTTACTTAAATTTTAAAAATAACCTATATGAGCTATATATTAATTTATTACTTTCATTTATATTCATAGACATCAAATGTAAAAACGTATTTGTAGCATCTGAAATTCGGTAATAAGCAAGAATAACTTGTAAAAAAGCGAACATTGGCTTTTAAAATATTTGTTCGTAAGCTTTGGCGTTTATATTTGTATTTGGAACCGTTCCCCATCGGAGCAGTCCACGATTGATGGCTATTGAATGAGTGGGGAGGACTGGCTGTCGCTGAAATCGAGTGTGTAGTACATGTCAGTGGTGTCGAAGGCTGTGGGTGGTTGGAAGGGAGCGGGGTTGGGTTCGCGTTTGTCCTGCAGCCAGTGGTGGGGCGGCCCGGCCTCTGTGACGCGAGCCGAGAGACCGGACAGCAGACGTGAGTACGTCTTGTTGACCCGACAGTGACAGGCTGTGACCTGAAAGAGTATTGTGTTTATGAAGGTATATCTCAATAACCTATATCTATGACATTTTTCAAACACTAAACAGTAAGGAAGACCCCCGAATGGTTTTGTTGTAGTTTCTTCATTACTTTTTTTAAATTTACTACTAAAATATACTCTTAATTAGTATTTACTCACTTAATGTAGCAGGTATAAAAAACACATCACTTCTAAAACAAGAAAACGGTGCTTCAAGAGTTTACGTACCTACCTTATTTTTGTATTTAAATTAAAGTAGTCATTGACATCTCTTCTTATCACATTAATATTATTAATGTGAGTTGGTAATCTAATTATAATACTTAATTCTAAGTATAGTTTTCTCGTTTATTGGTCTAAGTAACAGATACGCTCAATTCACGACCATTGGTTGTGATGGGCAATAATAACAATGGATTTTACAACTCTAACAATACGATAAGGGTCTCTTACTTTCAGCGATAGCAATAGACACTCTCACCTCACTAACGGCTGTAGCAATGTTGTATACCGTCCTAGCGGCAGAATATTGTCCGCACCAAGCCTCCGACATCCCATTTGCCGACAATATAGGATCCAGTCAGTTTAATCAATTACTTTTTTCCGTTGGATTATTTTCACGCATACCATCAACCCCGGAGATGAGACAGAGAAATAAGTTAAGGACTAATACCCCACTGTGTTCTACTATCCCAGTATGCGACATATATGAAGGAATAACGGTTCTTGCGGACTCTTCCGCAATCTGGTCAGCACGTGTAACCCACTTACCACAACTCCGACGATCGCAATAGCCGCTCCCAGAGTGCCGGCCGCAATGTACACGTTGTGAAGTCGGTCGTGGTACAAGCCTAGCGGCAGACGCATCACCCTCACGGAGCCTCCGCTACTCTCTTCCACGTCATTGTCACCATCAACGACTGGCTCTAGTATGAAGTCCTCTGAAAAGATAAATATTCGGTTACTTCGAATAAAAAATAACTGGGTTGTTAACTTTCAGTGTTTTCCAATGCCAGAGCATAGTGCGACATTTCGATGAATGCCAAACTAAAGATACATTGTTATTTTTCTGTCACTGCAGGTAACAAGCGAAAGCACTACTTAGTATTTTTGAGAGTGCTCGATTAATGAATAAAGATGTAGTTGAACCATTCAACGCTAAGCACAATGCCGCATAAAGGGCTCTAGGGCTACAATTGGAAAACGCTGTTAGAATGTATGTGAGAATTAATTTATTGTTTTAGATTTATAGTTTAGCTAAATATATAAATATCCTGAGTTAAAATAAGAGTTGACTACATAACTGACCTTCGCATAGTCGGCCCGTGTATCCAGGTCTGCAAGAACAGTAGAAGGAGTCCACCCCACTCCAGCACGTGCCGCCGTGAGCGCAAGGATTGTTGTCACAAATCTATACAAGTATAACAATAAAATATTTTTGATGTTCTTGACGAGATTAGCACGTTGGTTCAATTTAAAAAAAAACACAATAAAGTAATTAAAAGTTTATCTATAGGGACTTAGAGACCGAAAATTTTAGTTCCCCCAAATTAACTAAATCGGTCCAGCTGTTTTTGCGTGAAAAAATAACAAACATATACCCATACATACATTTTCACAAAAATTCACATTTACAATATTAGTAGGATTATAAATGTATTAGAACTTACCGATGTGGCGGGTATGTGGCATTCTTCACCGACAAAGCCCTGCGGACATTCGCAAGAGTAGCTGTTGCCATGGTCCACGCAGTAACGTTGCTCTGAACAGAGGTTAGGTGAACATAGATCTACCTGAAATTGTAAATTAACTACTTAGTAGGTATAACAAAGAGCTATCATCATCATACGTTTATACAACTATTCATTTATTGATAAAATACACTTTTTTCCACACGGTAATTATTTTTACAATTACTATACCTAGGGTTAAAACGCAACAATATAATTATCGTAGGTCCTGCATTTTTTACGTGGGAGCGTACACCTGAGTACGATAAGAAATAACCGTCTGATGACTTTTATATTAAACATTCAAATTTATGCAAATTTGTATGGGTAGTTTAGAAAGGAATTGTAGATAAAGTTGGAATTAGCCGGAAGAGGCGAAGCTATGGAATAATACTGAACATGATTATATTATTGTCTATACGCCGCTCTAACTATATCTATATAGTAACAATTAAATACATAGTTGTTTTATATCCGATATATAGCGTACGGAAAGGTTTAAGAGCGAATAGTTGCGCAGTAGAAGAAGAGAGAATGTAACCTTCCTTTAAACCAAAGAGAGACTTATCGTCCAATCAAACGGCTGGCTCACCGTAAAACCTCAATGATTTGAAGTCGAAAAATTGTATATTTGCTAAGACGCGAACAAATTCATAGATGTCGTTTGCGTGATTTAAAACTCGTCCTTTTTCAATTTTACGGAGACTATTCTTATTTTAAATTATAATTAGAAAGTAGCTTGTTAAGTCAACGATTAGATACGTACCTAATTAATTGTCTACGTACCTTTAATTGGCAAGTAGGTCCGGTGTAGCCGCGCTCGCAAGCACACGTGAAACCGCCGACGCGGTCCGTGCATGTACCGCCGTTGACGCATGGAGAGGACTCACATTCGTTGTATTCGAGCTCGCATTTATCACCAGTATATCCTACACATATAAACAAATATAGACCTATTGTTTAATGACAATTTCCAAAAATATTGCATTTTAACATTTTTTTTGACTAATATTATCTAGTAATAGTATCACAATAAAAGGAATCACAAGAATTGGAAGAAAATTCATTGCAGGTTTTAATTGATATAAATATTTTGTTAAATACACAATTTAAAATGGCAAGTTTCGATACAAGAATGATGTTCAAAAATTTGGTATATTGTTTTATGTAAAAGTAATCCAATTAGTCAAATGTCAACAGTTTCAACAATATCAAATTACAATGTTTCTACTGCGTCATGTGAATGACTGTGAAATATGAGCTGCCATAATAGGTAGCAAAATCACAAAATGAATTCTCGCTTCTCATTTGCATAAACACGCCTGAAATTGTTTTTCTTTTGATCTCATCAAAGACATCATGCATTCAAAAGATCCTGAAAAACAACGCATATAAATGGAATTGGCTGTATGCCAAAATGCAATAAGGCTTGAAGGCTGGTTATCGATCAGACGAGATGAACTAAGTTCTGGATTATCTAAGATACCCACTGACGTAATATACGGTGACTGACGTAACTTAACATTTTTATATAATATGTAACCTATCAATGAAGATAATGTTTTAACCATATTGTATAATGGAAAATATTATATAATTTTCCATCTATTTACAACAAATTTTATCTCAATAGAGCTACAAAGGTTTTATTTTAGGTACCTAATAAATATTCTATGAGATATGCAAATAGCGTTTTCCCGCTTAAATTATTCGATTGAGGCAAAAACACGTTTCTACTTAATTCAGGGTTTCTTATTGATCAGAGCCAAATCTTTATTATTTACGATAAGGTATGTTTTTACTTATGGAACTTATTTAAGTTGGTTCTACTTTTGTAAGCTTTTTAACTTAATGAACTAAAAGATCGAATATATTTATTAAAAACCATATTAATGTTGTGTTTACGGTTTTTTAAAACGCATATTTTCAAGCAAAACTTACCAGGCTCACAGAAGCAGCGGTAGGTTTGACCTTCTGCATCATCGTTTTGTTCAACGCAGATCCCTTTCCCGCATGGCTTATCAACACAAGGACCGCCGGTGGCAGGCAGCTCGCAATGCGTTCCCGTCCAGTCTTCCGAGCAAGCACAATGGAAAGTCGTCGACCCATTCATAGCCATGCTCATGCATGAACCGCCGTTCAAACAGGGCGAAGAAAAGCATGGATCCTTTTCACATTTCCGACCCGTAAAGCCTAAGTATAAGCAATATTTGTTATTAAAATTTCGTATACCTTAGGATGCTATTGCTTTAAGGTAATATTCCCAATCTTATCTCAATATGCTTCACACATTATGTTCGTATGATCCATTTGATAAATACATGATCTCGCATCAATGGTCCTTTCCTAAAAACATCTTGATGGATAACGAGCCTTAAGTTGGAATCTTAATTAATACTACTCATTAATAACAACTAAAGTATCCCAATATGGATAAATGTTAAGCGTTAATTAAATCAGTCGCCAAGTTTTTGCTTTCAACACAATAGTATGGTACGCATAAGTATTTTACCCACACATACGTATATACACACACACGAACGCATATAAGAGCAATAACATTGTAACATAATAATTACCTACTCAGAACCTTGAGACATTATTATCATTTATTAAGATAAAGACCTGAGAATAGTACTAAAAACAAAATTGAATAATGAATACGACCTGCGCGTTCATTCCTACATAAATGCTCATAATATCCTGCAAATATTTTAATGCGCCTGTATAGAGACACCTATAACTTTTTGTTAAGTAAATAATAGTTATTCTATTTATTTTCTTTACTTGATAATTTAATTCCACATTACCAATTAAAAAAAACAAATAATATTACTATTTCAAGCAATAAAGTAGATTTTTAATCGGTAAATAATTTCTATAAATGATCAGTGAGCGAGACTGAGTCGCATTGGACCAGACTTTTTTGTATAAAGAATTTGTTATAGAAGAAAAATAATAAACACAACCAATAATTGATAATATCGATAAAGGGATAAGGTGCAAAAGGATTAGTAAATCATGTATTATAAAAAATGTTAAAACCATTGCATTAATATCTAAGTTACTATTAACATGTTTGCAGACAAATACGTTCGTAGGATCGTAAAATGAAAGGATATGGTCCTTCAGAACGAAAGTGTAATATTATGTATGCCGGCTGTGAAGTCGTATCGGCTTCTCACAATTTGAAGGTTGAAAATATTTATCCGTATTTGAATACCTTTTACGGGTACCGCAAAGCGGGTTGAAACGTTACGCAACAACGCGGTTCGCATACGACTACGGATTACGTCACATTGGAATTTAATTGACCGAAAAATGTAATTTATTTTCGGCGATGTTCAAAGCAAGCCTGCGATATAAACAACAATTTATTGCTTCTCCCACGCTCAGCTAATTTTAATCCAATCCTCCGGTAATCCTCATAATTCAAAAAATGCTGCGTTAGGTTTTAATGAAAATATAAACTCAAAAAAGGACACTGTATGCTATATCCGCATGTCCAGATTCACGTGGAAATTATATAACACATCTGAACTAAAAGGCTCGTAATTAAGTAAGATAAATCAGTATATTTAAGCAGTGATTAGGCGCGTAATATACGTACCATACGGACAAAGACAGTGATAGTTGGCTCCGTTGAGCGATTGCGTGAGGTCGACACAAATGCCATTATTCAAGCAGGGTGATGGATTACAGGCATCCCTGTCTTCGCAGTGCGGCCCCATGTATCCCGGGCAACACTGACACTCGTAACCTTCCTATATCAAACATTCCTTTCAATATCTTACAAGGTTACTGATGATTCTCAAATTGAATTCAATATTACCATGGAAACATTCGTATAGCACACTCCTTTCCCAGAACAGTCCTGTGACTCACCACAGTTATCTGACTTGACCGTCACTTTCAAACGGACGCATTGCGAACCCCAGTTCTCAGATACAACTGTAAAATTTGAGTTATATTAAAGTGGCACATTCAAAGCGTTTGTAATAACTAATAAATAAGAATATTGTATATTGCTGTTAAAAATTTCCATCCAGACGTCATTACATACATAAGTACCTGTGCATACTTTATATCACGCATAAAAGTTCTTCCCTGCTATTCAACATCAGAATGTTCGTGCAATGCTTAAAAGCACACAAAAATTACGCAAGTCACGCAAATGTATAAAATTTTACGCAAACAGTGGTGATATTGTGATAAGTAGTTAGGGTAACGATCACATGAATATTTAAGTTTTCCTTAAATTTTATCATACACTATGGATGTACACACTATTTCGGCGGAAATTGTTGTAATATTGTGTTTTCTCTTTAATTTTTAGGTTTCCCTTCAAAAAAAAAAGGAAAAATGGAACCATTGTAAGAAAAATTTCTTGCCAGTCTATCAATCATGTGGTTGTTTATAACTTATATATCTAGTAAAAAGTAGTATCAGAAACAATCTGGTGAAATTCAAATTAAAGCTAATATGTCAAATATTGTATCATAACTTAAGAGGATGGTGTGTTAAATATTAATCATATCCTCATTGGGCAAGTGCGAATCGCCCTTATGCGGTTATTTGTTTTATTGATTAAATATTTCTTTCTTCATGTTTGCCAGCTAGTTTATCCATTATTTTATTGATGAAATAAATATTATTTAATTCTCATATATTTTATTAAATTTACAACATATTACCTACTTGCTTAGATACTACTGTACTATCAACGTAAACTTTAAACTCTAAAAAAACAACGTAAATTGTAAAGCAACGATACAATTCTATAGAAGTGCTCTTACATATTATAGCTAGTCGGAATAACTTCAAAGCTAGTTTACCTATGAGCAAGTTAACGCCATCCGTTAGATCTTTATCGTACAAAGTAAATATTTTAGATTCATGCTCATCCAAAGGGTTGATATCCAACAACATTCCTTCAGAAACATCGCAATGCTCGTGCCCCTGGCGCGTCACTTGATACACAGCCGGCTGAAGCGGCGTGTGATGTGTCCTGAAAAATTACCCTCGTAGAAACAGAATGCTAAATGAAGCGTGTGAGCTTTCACAGTTTATGGATCACATATAGCATAAAGCGATATAGGTTACATTAAATATGCGCTGACCTTTCAGCGAGCGATGAGTTCGCGTGGACGGAGTCGTTGCTGGTTTCAACATGGCCGCTGCGGTCGAGTAATAAAGCGTCTGAGATGCGGACGATAAGGATGTCTCCGCTCTGTATGTCGGCGGAGCCCTCCCATGACACGATGACCTGAGGGCACTCCTCGTCGCCCCCGAACCGCCCTCCCGCACACTCCTCCGATATCCACACGGTGAAGTCACACAGACATTCATTTATAATTATTTAAGTAGTGACGCCCACGTAATGGAAAACATCGGGCTTCGATGCTAATTCTCTACTGTGTAATTATTATAAAAACTCTAAGATTTATTATTATAATGGGAAAATATGGCAAAAATTATTTCAAAGATGAAAATATGATTATACATAATTTTATAGCAATCGGAAGAAACGATAAAATAATAAGATATTTGGTATAGAAAGAACTCAAACAGCAAGAAAAAATTAATTTAGGTCTACTTCAAACTTTTATATAAAGTTCTTATTAAAAAACTTCAATTCTCATACCCCTTCATTATTACATTTTAAAAAATTTCTTATATAACGTTAACGTTAGTTTCGAACAACGAAAGAACCCGTAGACAAAGAATAATAAAGACAATAAAGTAGTGAAGCAAGAAACCTTTTCCTCTGTTTTCTCTAGCGTAACACAATTTATGGTTTATGTATTTGACCTCGCAGTGCTCCTTATTCTTGTCATGATCAAGTTTTCCTACGAGAATATTTTATTCGCCCGTAGGGTTATGGATGAAAGTTATTACTTAAAAGCTGTTTCATCTTGAATGAAGCTGGTATGAGATATTTTATATACAATCCATTATAATATATCATTATATAGTGTGATTAATTTTCAAAATATCCTCGTAAATAAAGCTTATTAACATGTTCTATGCAGTTGTAAAATGAAATATACTACTAATATATTTGAATGGAAGCTTAAACGACCCTATTAAATATCTTGCTGTATTATTGTTAAGTTTCAATAAACGTTCGGTTTTAATTTATATAAGGATTTTTAAATTAAATATTTTGTTCCACCTTCAAACATGTCAAAAAAGAAAGCGGTAATAATATAAGTAATTTATTATATATAAACTTACCGTGATAGGCAAATTCAATTCATGGGTTTCATTGCCTCTCCACAAACGAGAGTCCCTCGGCAAGACTGGCAGATCGCAATCTATCGCCCCAACGCGATCTTGAAGACGAGATGAGGAATGTGTTCCAAGTGTACTTGTAGTTGCGTTTATTTTCTGCTTTCTTGCACTTTTCATCAACCCTTTAGTGCTCACGTACGCTCGAGCCTTTGAATTGCGGACGGCGGTACTCGGCCTCTCGGTAACTTCATAAGCTTTTGTTGTTTTAACGCTCCCCTTTGTTGTTAAAGTAACGGTGGTCGGGCCTTCTGTTGATGTTAATGGCTTCATTCTCGACGTAGTTGACGATGTAATGGGTGGTACCGAATCGTGTAAGCTTGGAGGTGTTGTTTTAGCTTCCGAGTTTGGAGCCAAGGTTGTTTGGCATGTACAGACCGATAAGTATATGATAAGCGCAATAAATGTTGGCACCAAGGACGTACTCCGTAAATATATCTGCGACATCGTGATATTTTATTTAATCAATTTATGTTGTTTTCCTCTATTTATCTGCAACAGACTTCTTCATTTCCTAATTTATTCCTGTTGGAATTTAGAAAATAATGCAGTTATATTTAAATCGAGCGATCTTACAAACATGTAAGTAGGTATATATACAAATATGAAACAAAGTAAAACCCATTTACGAGTTATAAATATCTCCAAAGGTTCTGAAGTATTCCTTAAGGATAAGGACCTCTTGCGAAGTTTCAAAAAGGTCACCCCAAAGCTCTTATTATTTCAGTTGCGAGAGCAGCCACTTTCCAGTAAAAAGCTCTATAATTGGACAAGCTGAACTCCTTGCGATAAGTAGTCATATTCCCTAGAGTGAATGACATCTTCGCGTAAAACTTTTCAATTTCGCAAACATAGATATATATTAAAGGGGAAATATTTTATATAGTAAATATTTACGTAAATTAAAATCGTTTATCAGATATATTATATATAAATTTTCAGAACATAAAATTTTGTGTAATAAAAGTAAACAAATAAAACAAGCATTAACTTGGAAATATGTTTTACCTATCTACTTTTTAAATTAAAATTGCAAATCCACTCTATAAAATCGTCAAAAACTTTAAAAAATCTCTTACTAATATAATTGCGCGTCGCTCCACATCCCTCGCCTACTGCGCCGCAAAAATCCACGTGTTTGCATTCATTGCATGTTTTGCATAAAAACAATAGATGCAATGTTTTGGTGCGGCGTGGCGCGGCGAGCGTCGGCTCCGCAGCCTCCGAGGAACTGAGGGCGGCCTGCCCCGCTACCCCTACCTACCCCGCCCTAGCTTGCGCACCCTACACCCCTACACATCTGTATCTTTACTAATTTTATTCTGCGCCTGTTATGTCAACGATTTCCTTCAGCCAAGTAGCCCAATTGGATAATTATTTCCAACACCGGCCGTACCGGACCCTTTACTAATATAGACGCAAGTTCATTGTGTATTTAGGCAAATCGATTGTGTGTTTGTTCTCATTAATTATATTCACGTTTTGAAATGTTTGTTTTAAGTAGTATATTGTTAATTAATTTGATGATATATACCTATAATATACATTAAAACTTTAGAAAAAGAAATACATCGAGTTATTTTATTGTCCGTGTCATATATTGTACTTACTGATAAATATCTGTTGTTTGATAATTTGAAAAGTAATTATTTTTTGAAAATTTTAAGAAGTCAGTTGCTATAAAAACGTCAGCATTGTGAAAATAAGGAGGTATTGGATAGTTAGTAATCGAGAATATACGCCGTGAATATATTACTCTGAAGTTTTACTTATTAAGAACAAGAAAGAGCCATCATGAAGCTAACAATCATCACCTCGGCATCACTACAACTACTACTACGTCACTCTCTGCGACATATACTATTTACCTGTAAAGACTATACATATATTGTACTTTTAAACGGTTTTTATAGTTTTGAAGTTGACATTTCATAATGCTTATATCTACTATAGTTTCCGCCCAGAAAGATCGAACGGAAATTTAAGACGGGCTACATAATATAATCATTTCTAAATAGTAGGTACGTACCACATAAACAAAGGACTTTAGTAAATTCACGAAAAAACATTTTGTGTACCTCTCCTCTAGTCGTTCATATAGTGGTAATAATTTAAATGTTTGCGACTTTCCCTGTTGGGATATAATTATTGGGATATTAATAACATTGAGAGCATAATCCGTTGATGATAATGCAAGTTAAGAGCGCATTTTTTTCTATAGTCATTCTTTAAAATAAAGTAATACCTACCGGAACACTGATCCCGTTTTTTCCGTATTACTTTCTTGTGTGTGTGTTTCAGAAAAACGTTTCTTTTCGTGAAAATCTGTCGAAATAAGTTTAAAAAAATATTTCCTTTATTACGATTTTTGTTTTAGACATAGCTCGGCATATTTTCAATCCATAATAAATAAGGTTTTAAATTAGCAAGAGCATCATGTACTACGAATAATTATTTTTTTTTTATTACGTGTATAACAAAACCAGCTCGTTAATACAAAATGAATAAGTTATTAAGGTTGCATAATACATAGCTAATTGAGCGATGGGTGGGGCTTTGCCGACGTATCGGTTTCCATCATTTGGCGGCGTGCCAATCCTACAACTGACAACTTTTATTTTTTTTAATCCGTCGATATTCACTCGAAAAATCTGAAGTTACGCTGTTCCGAAACACTTTCTAAAGCTGGCCATGCTCCAATAAAATGTCCTGCTGTATTTGCTTAGCATTTTGTGCTATAAATTATCAATAACTAAAGAACTGCCTCAAGCCTTCTTGAACATTTTATTTAAAAAAAAATCACACAAGTGATTATAGGAACTAAGCATACTTTTAGGGATAGACACATATACAGTAATAATGACATTAAAAACGCACGGAAAATGAATTTACATAAAAAGATAATGAGATATTCTCGTCGTTAAATACACGTCCCCACAGCCATAAGGCCTAGTTCCGTAAATGTGTCATCATTATAACAATAGATATCCGAGATTCTTTCTAATGTCTACTGCATATTAAGCACAGAATTTCAACCGAGAAACAGAATTGTAAAACCGCTTTCATATATATTTTTTATTCACTGCTTTTTACAATAGAAATATTGCTACATAAAAATTAAAGCTATATTTTATACAACTTAGATTCGAGAATTTAGAGTATTGAATGAGTTAACTTTTCTTTATATAATGAGAAATCCTTTGACGGATGTCCTCCTTGGGAAAGAAGTAGGTAAGATTGGATTTTTTTGATTGGAACACATTAATCCCAAACAAGTAATTAATTTAGAACAAAAGTAATTAAAAATCCAGTTGATTGTTGTAAAATTATATTTGATAAAATTTCAACTACAATAATTATTGTATTGTATATCATAATTGTGAGTTCTATTTATATTTTTTAATAAGAAATACTTAAATTACTACTTTACGTAAATATTATATAATACATTATGCATCAATTTTCGTCACGATAACAGGGTCATCATTTTTCATAGTATATTCCTGAAACAAAAATTCAGTATTATCTGAGTAACTAATAACGATAACCGTGTATTTGTGAAACTCCATTTCAGTTCATATAGTACATATTCTGTCTTTCAGAACAGACGAAGCTACAAAAGCGAGTCCTTAAAATCTGAATATACTCTTCTTCCTCGAATCATTATTATCTATCTGGTTATAATAATCTTCAAAAATGTTTAGCGATTGACGAGAACAGCTGCGCATCGTTAGATTCGTGCTCGTTGGTGCGAGAAAGACAACACGACTGGGACGACCAATCAACGCTCGCGCACATGACGATCACGCGCCCCGCCCGCCGCGCCGTTACCTCGACACCTTATTTTTGACTTCTGCGCAGGTTTCGTTCACCGCTAAAGGAAATTGACGGTTACTATACATCCGTCCACAACACACATTCGTACTTTCAGTTATAAACACACACGGACATGCGAAACCTTCTCTAATCCCTGGAGAAACATACGCATCGATACATAGTCACACACACACGTACGGCACGTACCTGGTGCGCGTGCGCGGGGTAGCCGCTGTAGTGCACGGCGAGCTTGTCGGGGTGCGCGCGCAGGCGGTGCGAGCGCAGCGTGGACGCGTACGCGAACCGCTCGTCGCACCACTTGCACGACAGCGGCTTGTCGCCCGTGTGCATCGACAGGTGCACCTGCGCACCGACAATAATATGGCTTTGTGTTGATAAAAAATAAAATGAGGTTTATCTGTGATTACCCCTTTTTTGTATGAGGGAAATCCTTATAGGATAACAAGACGGCTATGTCGGACTTCTGCCGACTAAAACCCCATAAACTGATAAAACTAATTGCACACAATCCTAGTTTCCAATTATAGTTCTAGAGCGCATTATGCGACAGAACGCTTTTAAATTTTGTCTCAACTTTATTCATATATGCAAGAGCACTCTTAAAAGTATTAAGTAGTGCTTTTGCTCGATACGTGATTTACATGTTCAGTGACATAAAATTAACAAATGTTTTTTCTTTCATTTGACATTTATCGAAATGTCGCACTATGCTCTGTTATTGGAAAACGCTGAATATGTGATAAACGATTAATAAGTTTAGTAAAGTTCACACATAAAGAATTTCTGGTTTTGACTGGTCCCGCGTTTAAATTTTTATTGGTCAAACGGTTCGTTTAGATATCAAAAAAGAACATGAATCTAAATTAAGCTAATCCTTATTAATTCCATGAGCATAGCCGTAATCAAATTTATTTTCTATTTTAATTTTTTTTTCAGGACACATACATGGCGCCATCTATACAAGCTCTGATTAGCATGTGGCTAAGCAGACATTAAAACACGTACTTTGAGAGTTTGTCGTCTCTTAAACGCCTTGTTGCAGTAGGTGCAGACGTGCGTGCACTTGTCGTCGTGCACGAGCAGGTGCTTGCGCAGCGTGCGGCGGCTGTTGAGCACGCGGTTGCACACGTAGCACACGTACGACGTCTCCTCGTGGGTGTCCATGTGCGTCTTTAGGTTCGAGTACGTCTTGAAACTAAAAAAAAAACATTTTTTACTGAAACTCTGCATACCTCATGTTTTATATAAATCACAAAAGTATTTTGTACTAGCTGCGCCCCGCGTTTTTACCTACATAATTTGCGTTTACGGGCGAATACCGGTATGAAAAGTATCCTATATGTTAATCCACTAGATAAGTGGATTAATATATAGGATACTTTTTATACCAAATTTCAACTAAATCGGTCCAGCCGTTTTTGCGTGAAAGAATAATAAACATACATCCATACATATGTCAGTAAAATAAATATGGCACTTGATTTGTTCTTTTATATCGTAGAATCACACAAGCATAGGAACAACTTTCTTACTTAATTAGGATATTTTGCCCATTCTTTGTGGGTAGTATGGTACTTTACATTTAGCGGTAATTGTAAAAGAGAATAAACGTACGCCTTAGAGCACTTGGAGCAGGCGAAGGGCTTGTCGTCGCTGTGGATGGCGCGGTGCTGGCGCAGCTCGCCGTTGGTGCCGCACGCGTAGCCGCACAGGTCGCACACGTAGCTCTTGATCTTCTCGTGCACCACGCGCTTGTGCGACGCCGCCGACGAGCGCGTCGTGAACCTGAAACATCGATTGATATAGGCATAATAGTGTTGCTATGTCACACATTATTATGTGCTTTGAAATCCTCATACCCATGGACCTCAAGAAACGGACGAAAGTTAGTACCTGAGTTCATTAGTTCATTAGTACCTGAGATTATCAAATCAAACACAATCTCAAAATATAACTCAAAATTTACCTCTACGCAAGAATTATGATGAATGATTAAGTACTTACTTGAGATTACAAATATCACAGTGGTATATTTTTCTTTGTTCTATAGGTATGTGAGATTTTTCATGAGATCTCAAACAGTCTTTTGATGAGAATACTTTATCACATGAAGAACACTGAAAATGTCTCTCTGACTTTGGAATGTGCCGCAACTTGTGCTTTTCGAGTTCTTCCACTGTTTTCGCTGTTTTTGGACATTTTGGACATCTAAAAAATTATGAACACATTAAATTATAGTCAATTTAAATATTTATGGAAACGTAATAACTTTTCTCAAATACTTTGTAATGTATATTATTATTATTATTTATTGTTCTATTAGAACTATTACATGAACAAACACCAACCTTAATACATCAGTTGCTCTATGATCCTGAACATGTTTATACATAATAGTCCTTGAGTTAAGAATAATACCACATACACACCGCACAGTGGGTGAAGACTTGTGTTTATAATCACTATGTTTTTCTAACTTGTACCAACTCGGGAATTCCTTGTTACATTCTTCACAGAAAAACCTGCAATAGTCAGAATACTTTTTAAATTATAATATTTACTCAATTATTTTATTTCATGATTATATTAGACATACTTAATGAGATCAGATGCTTTGATATTATTCAAATTATATTTGATTCTCTTCTTTTTCAGCATTTGAGGTTTATGTTCTGATATGTGTCTGTACAGTGCACTTTTAGATCGGACAGCAAAACCGCAAATGCAATATGCTATGGCTCTTCGTTTATGGGCTTTTATACAATGTAATCGAAGCCTTCCCCAAACTTTAAAAGAATCAGAACAGTATTCACATTTCATCCTGAAATAGAAAATATGTATTTATAACATAATTTATTGTTATGTACATACTTATTGTTCACAATATAATTAAGAGCATGTTGTCACTATTGTACACGTGTAAAACATACAGGAAAAGCACAATTGCACAATATAAAACAATTGACTGTTTCCAAAAATTTTGTTGTAGAACTTACAAAAGAAAAGTTTTGTAAATTTTCATGTGTAAAAAACATTTATCACGAATGATTTTTAAGTACCGAACAAAAGGGTAGAGTAGAAGGTTACAGATAGGAAAGCCATTCATAATGAGTAATTTGCGACAAGCCAGTGAGTAGGTAATAATTATTGACTATCACTCACTTGATAAAGTCGGAAATTTTTGCATCAGCCTTCTCACAAAGCATTTCAAGCTCTTGCCTTTGCTCTTCAGTCATTTCCCTCTTCTCAGTCTCTTTGTGCTTTGCTTCCCTTAATGAGGCCAGAGTCATTATATCACTGCCCTCACTATCACTTTTATAATCTACATCATCATTGTCATACATTTCATCATCTAGCCCTGAGTTTGGAACTTCTAGTTTTATGTCAGCTGAAATTAAATAAAAATAAAAATTTCTTTAATAAATAGTGTTGTGATTTTATAAAATAGAATAAAAACACTTACCTAGCATTACATCATTTGAAATTTCATCTTTAATCTGAAATTTTTTAATTATGTTATTAGTTATTCTGATTAATGTGGTAAACATGAAACTTTGTGAGTACTTATGGATGTGAAGAATTGAAGATGCAGGTAGATTAGATCCTGGATTAAAACATAGTATATATCTGCCTATAAATTATTGCTCTAGGAGTGAAAAATGTGGGTAAAACCTCAGAGTTCGACTAGGTAAATTGTTAACTTTGACAAATAATATGACTTTTGTTCAACAATAAATTACAATGATTGTGTTGTGGAATACTTAATACTTTATTAAAAATTTATATATCTAACATAAATCCTAATATACCTAATATTAATAAACAAATTAAATATTTACTTACTTCTGGTTTAATATCAGGGTCATTCATAAGAAACTCCCCATTTTCAATACCTGATGAAAGCTTTTCACAGTCGCTTAAATAAATATTTTGAAGAGTGTCCTGTACTTTGTAACACTCCAACACGAACACTTGAAACGTTGCCATTTTTGCTTCACAATTGAGACATATTTTGGTAGGTAGTACATCATTCTCACATATCTAGGTGTGAAAAATAGGTGTAAGTAAAAAAGATATATATTTCAAAATTATGTTTGACAATCAAAGACTATTCGATATATAAAAATACTTACAGTTATGTGTATAAAATCTTGAATCATTTTTAAAATATTCATATTGCTTTCATCATTTAAATCTTTCAGAATTGGGTATGTTTTAGCACAAAGTCGGCACAAACTTTTTAAATTAGATGCCATTATTTTATACATAGACTATTAGTATTTATAACTATTAAACAGATTATAACTTCTTTTTTATACATAAAAGTATATGTTTTGTCTGACGAGTCTTAATAATATTATAAGTTTATCAAATATCAACATAACACAAAACAGTCGACAAATTTGACAATCCAGAGAGCGCTGACAGTAGTACCATAGCCATAGAAGATACAGAAATTGGTTTAATTGACATAGCAGATTGACAGTAGTTATAGATAAAATACAATGTTTAAATAATATTAACTATTTTTTTAAATTTATCATTTGCTTACTTAGCATTGTGTATTTTTTTTATTTTTTGACAGTAATGATAAAATAATTTTAAAATTTAAAGTTGAAGTATGAAAATATTTTACTTTTATAATTTTTTTTTTCTTTTATTACATGCATACTAAAATTAATGTTTATAAATAATAATAATATGTAATACTGTATCATAATATTGGTAGAATACTACATAAAGCGACTATTTAATTTGCAGACATATTGGTTAACAAGTGTATAAAACATATTATTTATCTGTCCTTATGTTGTGTTTATTAATTTTTAGCCTGTGTAATATGGCTTCTATTCTAAAAAGTTTCTAAAAGTTTAACGAAAATTATTTGATATTATGATATCTTTTAAAATTTTGTTCGTTTGATAATTTATAATTGAAGCCATAATGATGAAATTTAAATGATTACAAGAGAGTGATTGTTGTAATATGTAGATCTTAAAAAGGATGGAAACAATATTCACGTTATAATTTAGCGGGATTTCTAATGTTTGTTGTTGGCGGATAAAACAAAACTGAAGAAATGAACATGCACTCGGAACTTGCTGAACCTTTAACGCCAGGACTTTCGTACGAAAGTAGCAGCTTTTGGAAAAATGAAGATAGTGGTTACCATACTTCTTATACTCCAGGTTCGTTAGAATGTTCAGAAGTATCCAATGACAGCGTTAACTCTTCTGTTTACAAAAAGAAAATTTGCTATACGAATTCTTACCAACTGGAATGTTTTAATTTTACACCCGAAGTGAATGTATTATCAAGTAACAAATATTTTTCGACTAGTATTAAAGACGAATGTTTTAAAAGTACTCCACAACAGCGAAGAGGTATAAAAAGACCATATCAAGAAGACTCTGAAAATTCAGATGTCACATTTTCATCTTATACTCCTACAACTTTAATAGCTGGTGGTTTAAAAAATCTTAAATTTAATGATGGGCATAGAAGTAAATATTCAAGGAGTCTGGGACATGTTGATTCAACCAGTGATTACTATAGTTGCAACAGTCAAGCACATACATTTCCCTCAACACCAGTGAAAAAACTTTGCCGCACTAGCTGTAAGTTAAGAAGTCCTACTCATTTGAATAGACCTGCAAAAAAACTGGACTTTGTCATACATTCACTATGCTGTGAGAGTCAGGGATTACAAAAGGTTACAAAAATAATAAAACCTGAGGTTGTTAAATCCATCCACTTTAAGCCAGAGCAGAAAATTGACATTATAAAAATGTTATATGAAGAAGCTAGAGTAACACCACCTCTAATGAAGATCTTTAGATATTTATCAAATGAAGACATATACAATTTTACTTTGGTCAGTCCTGTGTGGTTAAAAGTATGGGAAAATGTAAGCGAAGAAAGTAAACAAATGGAATATGCAAAATTTTTGGAAAAAGCTAAAGAAAACCAAGAAAATAAGGAGGTGTTAACAAAAATTAGAGACAATAATCACATTAGACCGCTAACTGAAATTCACAATGTTTTAAATAGTAATATTATTCCAAAAGCTCAAGTACACAGCCCTCCCGGTACTCCAAAAACAATTAAATTCAAGAAATTTGCAAAGGTGAGGATGATTTGATTTGCATTTGAAAAGTTTTATTATACATTTATGAATACAAAGATCTTTTACATCCAATTTACTTTTTTTTGAGATATTTGTCTTTATATTGCTTAGAATAACTTGTGGATTTGTTGTCACCTGAAGACCCTAATGCCCCTTTTCATGATCTAGCTTTATTAGTTTTTGTTAGTTCCAATGAAATATATGATTGAACTGATGGAATTTCTATTTTATAGATGAAAAATATTGCTATGGATTCTACTATTATATTTTTGATAAATAAAAAATACCATGTCCTTTACAGACGGCTTCATTAGACATTCGTAAGCAGCTTTCATGTGTGAGATGTCATCAACCAGCTAAAGTAACAGAAGAAATTACAGGTGAAGAATGGGTAGAATGTACAAGTTCAACATGCTCTTATCAGTTTTGCAAGTTTTGTAGGTGTGATCGTCATCCAGGTAAGACTTGTTTCACATACGACCTGGATGGCCCTAGTCCATCGAAAAGGAAGAAGAATTCTTGTACAGTTGGTACTAAAAAGAGTAGAAAGAATCTACGGAGACTTTTGTGACTTACTCTTAAGTTTAAACTATACCAGTGAATTGCTGTTAGTGTCATTGCATTCCATGTCCAAAGATTTTAATTCATTATTAAAGAGATTTAATCAATGTACCCAATCTTGAGCTACATAGAGATATATAGGGTCTGATAGAGTGCCATTTATATAAGAATAGGAAGCATTTACTTTACCTCATCTTTTTAGTTTAACGTAATAATCAACAGAAAGATTGACTACTCTCTCATACAAACTATGTAATAGAAATTTCAAAAGCATAAAAAAGATGTTTGTTAAAGTTTTCAAGCTGAAGCTAGAATAATGTGACTGACTGATACATTTGCCATAAATGGTTTAGCTTGTAGATTATTTTTGTAAATATTTAGGTTTATTTCTGATGTTATTTAACTAGTGATAAGGTTTTAGCGTATAATACTGGCAGATTGTGTTGACTATAAATGTACAATATCCTGTGATATTACATTTAATATACCAATTGCATTTATTAGGAACTGGACTATATGATAAATAAATATTGTATTTACCATGATCCAAGTTTTCAGAAAAATTAAAAAAGCATGATCCTTATACAAGGATACATTTTATCATTTGTAATTAACAATCTTTTTTGCCAATGGATCCTTCTTTTTTAATCTTCTGATATCAATCTGTATAATATGTCCAGTAGCTCTATTAAAGGCCATTGCCTTATGGTAAGACTGTCTTATTGCCATTTTATATTATACTCATTAGTTGTAAAATTTGCTTCAACTAGTTTTAAAAACATCACTTTAAGTAAATATGTTTTCAGTTTTGGCTTAAGGCACTTTCTTTGCAGTTTTGGCGTATGTGTTTAATGATTTTATATTGCGACTTCTCATAGCACGATCCAGGCAATGTATCAAAATGTGTCATTAAGTTTAGTTAGATACATCTTTACAAAATACTCTCTAATTTTTTCTAGTCTTATTACAAACCTGTATACGTATTTTTTCGTTTGTATTGGGAACCTATTATCTATCTATGGAATAATTCATTAATCTAATTTGTTACATACACAAATTAACTATTATTAATACAAATCAACTTTTTAAATCAGAAATACCGTTTTAACTTAACGAGATCAAGTTCCAGAACTTGTTTTCAATTATTGCGTGAAAGCCTACTTCCACACGTATTCATATAATATATGTTCCTGTACTTATATTATGTACGTATTATCTTACTTGTGAAATAAGAACTGGTGTTGCCAATATTCATTATACGATAAAGCAAATTCGAAATGGTGTCACAATGTACCGTTATGTTGAGGTCCTTTTCTTGGTATAATTAAAACGTACGCAGCGGCTTACGCGATATGAAATTAATGAAACAAGACAATTTTACATTTCAAATTACAAGAAATTTATCATTACATTTTATTCCAGAAACCAGTTTTGAGGTTGAAGGTATTTTATCTCTCTCGCTTAATCAATATTTAAAGATTTTGATCCATCACTTAAATATATTTTTTATTCAGCAATATTACATAAGTATATGTATGGATTTTTATTTTTTTATTTCTGTAAGTAAAAAAACAAACAAACAACAAACAAACGCTTCAATTAAATAAGATAGATATTTAGATATATCTTAAATTTTAAATCCAAGTTTGATATTTCAACCAACGAATGAAAAAAACACATCTATTTTTTTAATTTTATTTCAAATTACTTAAAAACATTACAGCAAAATAAATACAATTACAAATTTGAGATATTTATGTCCTCCCATTTATCTGGTCATATAGAATCTATTCATTTTATTTAACATTCATTGGGCAGTTTGTGTTTAAAACTTTGTGTGAAGATTGACTTTATAATTATTAAAAAATTCCCAGTGAAGGTTATATAAAAATATTAGAAACGATTGGTCATAAAATAGGTATAGTTTTATTTTATTATAACAGCGAATCCCAAAATATCAATGGTTGCAATTTTTGCCAAACATTGACGCATTACTTTGTAGAAGTTAATTTATGTAGGAATGTTTTTTATTTATTTGTAAATAAAGGTTTTATTTTAATGATTTTAATCTCATAATACCTATGATTCATGTCAATACAATATTATTATTGGTCGTGATGTCTTAAGCTTCGTGTCTCAATTATTTTAAACAAATGTGAAGAATTTGTTCAGCCTAGTTTTAGTTGTTTTGATTAGATAGTGATTGTGTTAACTTTTTTATGGAATAATTCTGTATGGAATGCTTCAGAAGCTCTCTGTAATAAAAGTCACAAAATAGTTTTATTGTTTTATTATATTAGTAACCAGCACACCTTCTGATTTTAAATTAAAATATTTATATAAACGAAAAATTTAATTACAAAATTTACAAACGATATTTACAAGAATGTTCTTAATATGTAAATTATTAAATAAGTAGAGTTAACCACCAGTAAAATTTTGTATTATCCATTACAAATATAAAATTCTTTACAAAAATAGTTTCATCTGCTCTTACAATTAATTTATTAAAAGTTAAAATATACCTATCTATTGTTTCATGGTATTAGAGGATATTGGATGGATTAATTTCGCGGTGGTAACTTTTAGAATTGGTGAATTCCTTAGCCGAGACCCATCACAAACTTTGGTATTGAATAAGCCACTTGTGGTATTTGCATCAACATGGACATTCTGAAAAAATCAATCATCGACATTGAATTACAAATGTACAAAACGATTTTATGTGTATAAAATAATTCAAATACATTTTGTGTTTGTGTAGCTAGCTTCCACTAATACTAGCTTTATTTTAAAGATCAACATTTTAAATTGAGTTACTAGTTGTAAATATAAAAGAAAATATACGTAAAAATAGGAATAGGGTGAAAAAAATGTATTTTAGATCCAGCGAATAAATTAATAATTAGCTATTTACATAATAAGGCTTTTTAGTTTTAACAAACCATCACCTTTCCTTTACCAGTTTTTTTTAATTTCCATAACAAAATATAATAGGTATGTAGTTTTATATCAAATGTACGAACAGGAAAGTTTTGAAATCTTATTTTTAAAAATGTAAATACTGGACATATTTACATATTTTCATTATAATACGACCTTTCTTATGTACACTTGGTATGAAAAAAAAATTTAAAACATTAATCAAAAGTCGCGGTGTCACCTTGTTCACCAACCTTGCGTGTAGCACCTACAAGAACCATCACCACTACACCTGCTGTACACTTGGGCTGTGAGATATAGCAAACGATTAGCAAAGCGTTTTAGGTAGGTACTAAATTATTATTTTAGTTAGCCGTGTTATTTAATTATATATCTTAAATGTGATTGTCAACTTAAAAAAAATGGTATTTCTATAAAAATTTAAAATAACGAAATCATTATTTTCGAGTATTTATTGATTAGAATAAACCAGTGTTAATTTTTTAATTCTAAATATATGTAATCCTTTAATTTATATTGTGTTTGTGACATACTCTAAACATGTGTTTTTATTTTTTTTGGTATATAAAGATCAAAAGGCATACCTTTTGAGCCAAGAAGAGTTAGGTTGACATAGTACATAATGTACTATGTCAACCTAACTCTTTTTGGCTTAGAAGACGACGATATCTTAATGTAAATATTAATTCCTTTATCCAAATGTGCATTAAAGCTAAGGTAAGTGCTTACATCTAGGTGCACGTATGTACAGGGCGATGTTTGAGTAGATTTGCATTTGGGTCACCAAAATGTTGGTAATACAAGTGCAAATCTACACGAGCAACGTGATAGAAGCGAATGAGTCGAGGTGCGTAACAACTCACGAGACAGACAGGCCATTGTAGAACCAGGCGCGCCACGACTGCGGCGCGGGCGACGCGCCGTCGATGCGCGCCTCGATGTTGACGCAAAGCGCGCGCCGGTCGTGCGAGCGCCCCGAGCGCGCGTCGCATATCAAGCGCTTTCGACATTCCCCGTCGCATGTGCCACGACGCGGACTGTTTTTCCAATAATGTCTACAAATATGGTAAATGTATAAGTTAAAGACAGACAGAACCAACGAGATAGATACAGACAGGCGGATAAGATACTGTATTCATCGCTATTTTTTCAAATGGCATACAGTTATAGCGTCTTTTATTAAATGTATTTGGAACACAGAGTAAGCTTACTTTAGAGATTATATTTATAGTGCCTAAAATCAGCGAAATTATCTATGCCAGTGTGTAATGTGGTAAAATATTATATAAGGTAGGTACTTACTTATGGTATAAATTGAAAAGATCCTCTTTTGCAGTCATGTCATCGATAAATTTATCCCAGTCCTCTGGTCGCAGCGATGGCATCATGTACGCGGAACGGGCTGAATACAATTTATACCAAATTGGATATCCAAACAAATTAGCTTCTTTCAAGTTCATTATCCACGTTTCATGATCCACAACAAGCTATAAAATCAAACCACATTATTTAACTTTACACATAAAAATATATTACGTACTAGCTGTGCCCGCGACTTCGCCCGCGTAGAAAAGTGACATTGGGCAGCATTTTTGAAAATGCCTAACCCGCGCCAACAAACGTTCAGCAAGTTCAACGTGATTCTTTAAATTGCGATAACTTTTTTATTTATCAACCGATTGACATGAATTAAACACTAAATGTTAAGCGAAGCTTACCACAATATATAATTGAAAACCCCACCTAGATAGGATAAGCCGTTTCTGAGATTAGCGTGCACAAACAAACAGACAAACAGACAAAAATTCAAAAAATCAAGGTCTCCTATAATATTTTTTCTCATATATCTTCCATGTACAGACAGCGACACGTTACGTTTTTATTATATGTATAGATTTTGTAACAAAACACTTGATAAGATTGAACTAAAATGAGGAAAATCATACCCGTGTTGTAGCGTCGTGGTCTCCATCAACATAATATATTCGATATCCCAAATTCAAATCATAATATGGTGACACGGACGGACCCACATACGCAATACTTGTTGCTCTTCCTATAAATATTGAAATTTAAAGGGCTTTAATTGAATTAACATTGAATACGTGAATATGAATACGTGAATATGAATTAATATCATTTTTAATATAATAGTTTCTCGTCATTTCTTACCTAAATCATTGGGGTCATAAAATACTTCGAACTCGTCGAAATGTGTGTGTCCGAAGAATTGGGCGGTTATTGTCGCTTCGTATCTATTAATTATGGCGTAGTAATTTCGACTCCACACTTTTAAACAATCGGAGTGTCCCGGCGGAATATGACCAATTATATGAACCTTTTCACCGCTGAATTCAGCAGATTGAAGCTCGTATATAAGCCATTGGAGTTCTGTAGCTGGATCCGTACTATTTAGTAGAAGCCACCTGTAAAATACATTTAAAATTGTTTCATCATTTTTGTAATATTTACGTGCGTTACATTTCATTATATAGTTCGTTTTTAATATAATTTCTATTTCTAATCTTTTACATTGTTTCAGTCATCAAGATATTTTTTTTTCAATGTTACGTTATTATAAACAAAACGTCTTCTAGTTAACTTAGTACATTCTGATCTTAATGCATATGCTCACCAATTCTTATTATTGCAGTAGTTCATGTTCAAGGAAATGATGCGGAAACCAGGTCGTACGAGGACAGAGTAGAAGGCGCCGCGGCGTACCGTGTGGGAAACACCTGCTGGTAGCCACCTTCGCCATTGCGCATCCAACTCATTGTACAACCACGCTATATTGGACTCAGGTGACGAAATATACGGCGGTGGGAAACTGAAATTCGAAAAATAAGACGGTGATTGACGTTGCTTCCCATGGCTAGTTATACGTTTTGAATAATTGCCATGTCATGTCTGTAAAGCTTGTGCCTTTCACAACGCGACGGTTGCCAACATAAACTGATATTATATAAATAACAAATACATATTATTTAAGTTAGTGACGTCATAGAATTTTTAATTTATTATACTATGTTTGCGGATGTTATTAAGTACAGAATTTACACTTCCTTAAAATGTTACCTTTTTTGTAAGTAGGTTTATTATTTTAATATATTTTTCATACCTATTAACGGGTGAGGATTCGTGATTACCGAGCGCGGGAAATATGGGCACTCCGGGAAACATGTCGGACATTTGAGATACCGTTTCTTGAAGAACTTTGAGATTCTCTTCTTTTGTTTGATTCCAGACATCGTGTGGAGGTAAGTCTCCAGTCCATAGAATATAGTCTATATCCTTAAATAAAATGAATGGTAATCCGTTATTCAAATGATTTAACGATCACTTCTTTCATTTAAACATATTATTGGTATATCACGCGTCACGAATCTTTAGCGCTGGACGAAACCTGCGCAGAAGTCAAAAATAAGGTATCGAGGTAACGGCGCGGCGCACCGGGCGCGTGATCGTCGGGTGCGCGAGCGTTGATTGGTTGTCCCAGTTGTGTTGTCTTTCTCGCACCAATACGTCAATTACGAGCGCGATTCTACCTATGCGCAGCTATTCTCGTCCAGCGCTAAACATAAATGACGCGACCTATAACTTGCTTAATAGTTAGTACGTACCGTGTGTGTTTCAGCTATATGTTTTAGCATGTGATCGATGGTGCGTTTGGGAGTGTCGCACTTGCGGTAGTCTCCCCAGCGACCCGCACCTCCCCCAGGAGTCAGAGCCGGACCACTTGATGCTCTACAGCAGAGAGGCTCATTGCATTCCGCATTCGAACCTGTAATGACATTATTCATTACGTAAAGAATATGAGAGACTACGTCCTATTAAATTGTTATTTATAAATATGCCTAACCTTCAGCATAATAAGGATCAAAGTGCGTATCAGAAATTTGAAGAACCTTGAATGATGGAGCTTTATCAATAGGTGCTTCTAGTTCGCGTTTTGCTGGCTTCGGCACCGGTGGAAATGCAACCTCCCATTCATGATATGGATTGTATACATCGCCACAAGCGTCGCCTATTACGAAACTACATATTTCATCAGGGCCGTACGTGATACGTTTCAAGACGTAAATAACTTCGCTCTGAAAATAAATAATGCGGTTATAAATATTTATATTTATGACAGTTTATTGTAAAAATGTTTTTTTTTTTGTAATTTACCCCAAACAATCTCGTTATTCCTTCACACACTCTTGCGGATTGTATATTTAACGAAACACAAAATTGATAGATCATTTTATTAATTTCTTCTTTACTCTTGCCCAGCCGCATGTAATGTTGTAATAGCCCTGCACCGGCTTTGCACGCTGTACACGAAACTTTTGACATAACAGAATGCTCTACTTCGTAGTAAACTTGTTTTAAATTAAGTAATTTGAGAGCTTTGTCAACAAAGAGCGGTAAGTTGCTGCTCTTTTCACTGTCCCATAGGAGGCGGGAGTAATTTCGTTTCAGTGCAGCCATGTGAGCTATAAGTTCTGTTTCGTTAGCTGTTGGCGGGAGTTTATGGCTAAAGTTAGATGGCAAAAATAAAGCTTCATCGTGCCGTGGACTCTCTGTCCAGTTCCAAGTATCCATCGGTTGGTTCCATTTTATAACTGGCTTTATGTTTCTGCCTGTTTGCAAAAATAATGGATTACCTGTTTGTAAAAACATAATGATCAATTTTAAGCAATAGAAATGTTTCGTGATTAAGCTTTATGATTTTGGTGCTAATGTTATACATGATTATGACAGTAATCGAACATAACTCTACCTGATACTAAAATCGAGGAAAGACTGAGCATTACTATTTGAAGGAGCCATGGTACTCTAATAACCATGACTATGGATCGAGGTAGAATCTGGAAAAGATACGAAATATATTAATCTCAATATAAATCCAATATTTTTAAATTATATTCCAAATAACTGCGTATTTATTCTTAAGACCGGGCGATTATTATATATATAGTAAAGATTATTTATTGTTTTGGAAGAAAGTCAATAACAATCTCTTTTCATTAGACTTTCATTAAAGACGATTATATTATCAGCCAGATGAGAACCAATAAAAAGGGTTATTCAACTATACATAAAATCGGTTCGTTTAATTTAAAATATTTATTGCTGCATCCGTAACAGATGAACGTATCATAAAAAGCTCAATTGTCACTTAAATGGGTAAGAGTATTTATTAGTAGAAATTTGTTTGTGAAAGTGGGTCAACGGATTATGTCATAAAAGTTGTAATATGTGTAACATTGTACCTACTCCATATCATATGTTAGCTTTACGATTATACCTTCCTGCATACATTTATTTTTAAGTTTCTGTCATTATAAATATAATATATTATTTTAAATAAATTATGAATAAGACTCGACCGCATATAAGTTTTTTTAATGTGATAAATCGCCTACATAGCTAGTCTAAATATAGTATTATCACCCCCATATTCTTTGTAGGAATTGGAACTTTTTTAACATTCAAGGCATTTCAGTTCAGCCCGCATTGCGTAATACAGAATATCATTATGTAATAATAAGTTACCTTTGATTAAGAACGCGAGAACTGATCAGTACAATATAGTTGGGCTGAATATTATAGTTTGTTTATTTACATTTATATATGTGTACTTAAATTATTATAAAATATAATCTAACGTAACAATTACCATATATTAAATATGAAAAGCTGTTACACACCAGGGTACATACATACCTAAATTGTACTCCAATGTAGTTTAATATAATATATTATACTTCAGGATAAACTGTTCCATGTTAAATATAATAACAAGTTAGAATAAAATGCACGAAGGTAATACAAAAAAGTAGATAAGTATATAATGCAGTATGATATGCAATTTTATGCATATTGAATAATTACTGTTTATCTCCTGTATCCAAATATCGAAATGCATAAAGCGTCACGTAACAGCGGGTTTTTGGTAAACGGTGAATCAGCACCTTACCACCACTATACGGATGTGGAGGTCGCCACTTTCTCCTCGCTTCATTGACTTTGCTGGAAAGAAAGTGACGCCGGTATCGCACACGTTTTGCACTGAAGCGCATACAATAACTTATTTAGAATTTAATGCGACACTTTTTGTCTGTGTGTCTGCAGTAGCATAACGTGTAAAAATTCTTCGTTGTAAATCATATCCAATAAATAGTTAATTGCGCTCTAAGAATTTTTAATGTCATGCCTAGCATTTTTTACTCTTAGACCAATACAATACTTGTTACTTTAAACGGATGTGGTTACGGAAAATAAAAAACGCTATTTATTACTTAGAAAAAAGGGCATACAAGGCATACAAGGGCATATATCCTCCTTCCTCCTCCATCCTCGGGGTATTTAACACCTTGGACAAAGCTTTTTAAATAGGGAGGGCTGTCATCGCTGTATTATTAGTAAAAACTAAACATAGTCGCGCAAGTGGCGCGATATGTCATACGAGATTCGTTCACCGCCTGTTTGGTGATTGAGCGGGTTAGGGGACAGAGCTGGTCATTATTAGTTACGTTAACATTAATTACATTCATCATCTTTCATCAAAGTTACGTTAAAACTTTAAAACGTTTCTGACTTGATTGGTTTTCTTCTTCATAACTAAAAATCGTTCTAATAACTACATCGTCGTAAAGATGGACCGATTAGCATGAGTCACGTGAATATCGTACAATTAATGCTCATGATATACACGTAAACTACACGGATTGTGGTCACGTTATTTTCTCAGCATTATGGTATGTTACAAAGAATAACTTCCTATCAAGAAATATGTGACTCATTTATCCCACAAAGTGAAAGTACATAGCAGAATTGCCTTAGCAATTACTTATCCTTATGTGACCAGTTCCGCCAATTCAGACTTTTTATTTTAACGATTTATTTTGGGCAATTTTTAATAAATTAAAAAACGATTGGTATGTATAGTTTTTGCAATAAAATATTAAGGTGACAACTACATACAGGAAAAAATAATTGATTAATTACATTACATAGATCATCTATGTCAATAAAAGGTAGGTAACGATTTCGATATCCACCGATTTTTCTTTAAGTTATCCGTAGACTGAGGCAAATACAAACCAGCAACGGTTACTTGCTTTTTTTTGCGAAACACCTGACTTCACAGTATTGTTTGCCGCATGCTATTATAAAATAGCACTAGATTGTGGCTCTATGCACAAGCGTGGAGGGACGCAGTGATCGCCGACGAATGCCGATTGTTAGCAACCATGGGCGATACATACCAACATTGTTTTTTCTAATCTCACCGTTCAGCGTTAGTTTCCTCCTTTTGTTAATAATACTAGTTCACATAAGAAGAATCAATAATGATGTATATATATCCGTTGCTTTTGATAGATCCACGTATCTCAAACTTAAAACAATAATTCGCAATGTATTGAGCAGTTCATATTTTTATTAACAGCCCGCATTCAGGTTCACCTATTCATTAAATTTATGTAATATTAATGACCTTGACCTATATCAAATAATAATAAGTATGCACATAAGTCAGAGAAGTAAATATAAATCATTATTAGAAGCAGACAAGATCAGAGTTATTTTCTGAACTCATATTTAGCCACTTTTTATTATTTTTAAATATTCCGTACGTTAAATATTCCTACTAAATTTAAAAAGAGTTGGTAAAAAAGCCTACATTTCTAATTATTATTCTCAAGAGTTTTCTAAATTTACTTACTATAAAATATACACTTGTTTTAATTCTTGTAGTAAGAGTAGGTACAGCATTCGTTTAATTTTGAAATGCATACTAATGTTACTTTCTTTCTACACTGCCACCCGAGGCAGTTGTTTTATCTCGATTCTCGACCAGTGTCCACTAAAGCACTAACTTTCACTATAAATCCTTTTAAACCTATTAAACTAATTTTGACGCAGTACAAAATTTTCCGCATTGACTAAAAATATCCGTCCGTAACTGATAAATAAACTATTTTTTTTTTAATAATTTTAATAAGAGATATTGTATATCAGAAAAATAATGAATTATAGGTATACCTTTATACAACTCGAGTGTTTTCTCAACTTGCAACTAGACAACACTTCCTCCACTTATTTAGATTTCCAATAACAGTAAGTACTAACAGACTGACGATAAACACGTTTGAAACTGTATTACCTAAAATAAGAGTGAAATGGCAGTAGGCTATTTATTTGGCACCGTGTTAAGACTATCGACTGCTGACTATCGCTCAGAGTATTTATTTGTCTTTGAATCGAACTTTATAATAGAGATAGGCTGTTATTGTTTTCATTGTTATTTCATTATGTGAGTACGTAAACTGATAATACAGGGTCATCGCTTCATAAGTACTAATATGAAAAATGCCTCGATTGTTTTTTACAAAAGTAGGTATCTGCTATAATGGATCTGATGATCAATTAAAACAAAGGATAATTGTCAAAAAGCTGTCTAATAACAATTAACAGGGAACAGTCGGTATTATAACTTAATATAAAACTGTTTTCAAAATTCAATAATCTATCAATTTGTGTTCATTAACAACACACAGTGGTGAAATTTCTTGCGTAACTGCGTTATTTACATATTATTTGTCACTTTTCGCAAGAAGCTTACGAGATTCAAGGATTAACTTGTTTAACGTATAACAAAATAATAAAATAAGTTTCTTTAAATTTATTACTTCTCTTAGCATTTTATTCAGAGTTATACAAGGAATAACAGCGAATGATTTTAAGAAATACGGTAGGTGTTGAATAAACAGCAGTACTTTTACAAATAATAAGTACATTCTTATGGTGCAATATTACCGAAATCCGATGTACCAAATATTAACAAATAAGTGAAACTAGTAGTTTTGAAGTAATACACGTTTTGTTTATTTGGCGTTTCTGTCAATGAATTTAATAATAATTAATTGGACAGGTGTCACTTATTTCATAATATAAAAACGATCACTCATCCAGCTTCCCTTGTTTCTGACACATACTTTCGTTTAGTTCATCGAACTCACTTTCTCCGTCCAACAAATCTCCTATTGTAAACGAATTACACTCTCATCGGAATGCACTTCTATTATGTTCGTTAGCAGCAGGGATGTTATGCATATGAAATTTCCGATACCGACACCGATATCGATAAGTTGCGGCTGGATACATGCATTTATTTAGGTTTATCGCTAAATTAGCTAAATAGATGTTAAAATGAATTTATAAAAAAATTAACTAAACTAGGCTAGATTTACTTTTACTTTTAAACAACAACCTAGCTACAATAACTTTAGTAGAAAATGTCAAACTATGCGTCGCGGTCAGGTGCTGATTAATGAACTAATTACATCTTGACATGGGATTGGGGCAGTCACATTATGATACACTAGCACTATTTAGGAAACCGATCATGTCGTCATGATCGTCAAGAGCAGTCTTTATCGTGAAATAATAAATTTCGTTGTTTTCGTACGTTTTATTTACTTACATTAAATAAACTTTAATATACCTACGAGTTACGACTATTAAAAATTTTCAACATTTTGATTTTTTTAGGTTTTTATTTTTATTATTGAATAGTTTCCGTTGTGTTTACCACATCCCTAACCAACAGCTTCGAAATGACATGTTTTCTTTTAAAGACCCGCGGTATGGGCTCATTTTTCTTCAGACAAAGGCGGAACACAATAGCGAGGCTTTTGTGCTTTTCACTTTTCACAACTAATGTTAGCATTTTAAATGTCAACGTAACGAACATATTTAGCGAATACAATGTTTACTAGAAAGATTTGCCGATATTTTATCAAACTGAAGCATCAAATTTGTATTATCAAGTATAATTGGTAAGGTTATTGGCCAGAGGCTGGACAAAATTTTCTCATTTGCCAGTCAGAGTTCGAGGCGTATAATTCAGACTATTAAGAACGTCTGTTTTGTGATATCTTGAATATATAGTTTAAAGTTTGAAAAGTTCTTAACAAATAATAATATTAGTGTGAAAGATCACTTCAGAAATAGGCGACGCCTGCTATAAAAAGTAAGTTTAAATCTAAAAAGAAAATTTTGAATAATATGAAAATATTATTACGCTAAATATAAAAAACATCAGATAAAAAAGAAGATATAAATTTTGACTGGGAGTGCCTAAGTAAAAACAAGCCGTTTAAGCACTAGCTATAGTTGAGGAACACATTGAATAAATTTCTGTAAATTTATAGAAAAGAGAAATAAAATCCAATTTTTTACCTTACCAATGAAACTTATTTATTAACTTTTGCTTTATTTCCTTAACCAAAGCCACGATCAATTCACGCACGACTCAAAGTAAGAATGAAACTTACCATAGACTTAACAAAGATGTTAATCTGTTACAATTTATTACAATTGAATAAAGATTATTAGAAAAACACGCCACTACTGACCTCGGCTATCTTAAAGTATTTGCTCTGATAAAAACGGTAACCTAAATCTACTTGATTTTAATGACGTCTTTAAAATGGTAATTATCGACATTGTTCATTAATTGTCAAATTCGTAAAAATTATTAATAGTAGTATTATTCCAATGAAGCCTTGTTCTACTAATAAAATAGGAGAAAATGCTATTTTATTATAAAAAAATGAGGCAAAAATAGCGCAGTAAATACCAGTAAGATGGTTTCATAAATATATGTATAGGCAAAAACTAAATAACATTTATAAAAGGGACATCTAATATCATCACTTAAAACTATATGATACCTTATAGAATTACAGAGTACAAAACAAAGTCGCTTTTTTCTGTCTGTCCCTAAACTTAAATCTTTAAAACTCCGCAATTGATGTTTATGTGTTTTTTTATCAGAAAGAGTGATTCAAAAGGAAGGATTTTGTGCATAATACATAAAAAAGTAAAAAGGGTAAAGCCGCGATGCGCTATTTATACATATTATGAATATTATTCTAATTACGTCGTAGACACTAATTAAATCTTTACTAGCGGCCCGCTCGGGTTTCGAATGCATACATTACGCAGATTTTAATTACTCTATAGTCTATTGATTAGGAAAAAAGATAGGTATAATAAAATTTGTTACGTAGCTGTAGAGGTCTAAGCATAAATAAGAACAGACAGAGACTCAAAAGTTTTGGCGATATGGGAATTAAAATTTTATTTTTGAATCTTAAAAATAAAATAAATCAATTGTAATTTGTAACCTACATACAAATAAGGTACCTACTTATTTAGATTATTTGCAACAATTATTAATGTGACTACCGTTAATTAAAACGTAAATCGATCAGATCGACTAATGAATGAAAACGTTGGAAGCAATTATTGCACTATTTTCATGTCAGTGGGTATTTTTGCTATTGTTTAATCGCATCTTTGTCGGTGTTAGTTAAATTGAGATCATAGACTGTTAAGAAGAAGGATGAACTGACTTTGAACTAGTTTGTGTAAAACACGCAAGTACATAATAGTTATTAATTAATAACTATCTTTAATTTTGTTGCTTTGCAGGAATTTATCTATAGGGTTGCTACATTCGAGAGAACCCAAATATTTGATATTAATATTAGTTCCTTTGTATCATGTTCCTTTTATTCCATATATGAAACTAACACAAAATTCAAGGCACTAGCTATTGATTTTCGACGAATTAAATGAGCGAGAAAATTGGTAGCATCCTGAACAGTAGGTACATTATCGTACAGGTATAGTCTATATTCTTTGTTTCATCTAATTTTACGCAGACAATTTAGAATTTATAATGATTAGTTTAACTTATAGTGGTATCGTTATCAATATTTATATAATATTGAGAAAAAGTAAAAAATACTTCGCAATTACCAATCACGTTAGTTTTTTTATTATTTTTTTTTATAGTTTTTCTTTTAAAAGTAAAAAGTAGTATAGAGCTCGAACTGTTCCCAATATTTTGTATCTTGACCTCCGACTTTCATTTCGCCATTTAATGCTAAGTGACATAACTGTGAAGCTTAATAACGATCATTTATATGGACCACTGGTTGTTATTGCGCCTTACGAATGATACGTCTGCAGTGTCTATTGCGATATGTTTATGCGATGAAATTGAATAGCTGTTTACTTTTGTTTCGACATTATGTACCTAGTTTATTTTGACGTGCTGGTAGCCTTTACGCATCGGAATCTGTTGGTACCCTTGGATGATTTATTAAATATTTATTAACGTAAATGTATGTTTAACCAACAACGGCGATGTCTAAAAGAAAGAAATCAGTCGGTGTGTGTATTTTTTTAATCCGATTTTCTATCCGATTTTATAGATATTTATAGAACAACTTACGTTGAACGAAGTCAATAATTTTTAAAGAATAACTATCTATACTAAATTGGTAGTCTTAGCACATTTAACATTAATTCAATTCTCACGATGATCGCCTGAATTACGTTGACCTATGCCATCAGCGACTGACATTTTTCATTGTGGCGAAGGTGTGAAATTTAAAAATGTCACTGTATAAGTAATATTTAATTGTTTAATAGAGGTTTCTATAGAATAATAAAGCTGAGTATTTTTTAAACTTTTGAAGAAATAGACTTATTTAAACCTATACGGAGCGTTCTACTTAAATGACAGAAATATGTATAGTTTAATATCTATTCCTTACAAACAACATAGAAAATGTAAGTGACTCACTACAATCAAAGTAGGCTGTAAAATATTATGCGATTCAAATACAGATAAGTTGTAGCGTCTACTTTTAATTCCGCAGACGTCTTATATTACCGTTAACCTCCTTTAGACAAATAAAGAAAGTAGACTGGTAAGAATAATTTAGTGTAGTATCCCTTAAAACACAATTTATATTTTAAAGAGAAATATTTTAAATATTTAAATATTCATTTTCTTTTATTAGGCTCTGAAACTTGTGGATTTATTCAAAAATAAAATTTTTGCACTTTTTTGAATGAACATGCATCTCCAGATAACATAGGTTATATATTAAAAATAAATCTAATAAAAAAGTTAATACGTTCGGAATAGCGCAGGACATAATATAGCAAATTAAAAATAAACATTGAAAACAAAAATATTTTTTTCTAAAATCAAGTAAATAATAATAATAAACCAACTTTCAATCAGTTATTGTTATAGACAAATGTTTGTTTTATCAATCATTTCACTAACTATATATAACAATGCATTATATTATATTGTTGTAACATTGACGATCACGCCATGTGGCATGTTAAAAAGATTATCTCTAAATAGATAATTAAATATACCTTCTATTATATAAACTAATCATTCGTCGATACATGTAGGTATATTCAGAAATATCAATTTAAGAATATCTTTCCGACTGCTAACTGTTATTACCTAGGAAGGATGTGTAAACTTGCGATTTAATTGAATTAATTAATATCGCATTACGGTAAACCAGCCGGCTTATAGGTATTGCAAGTACAACTGAACAACAATTATAATAAGTGAAATGTGAATCACATAGGAAAACAACCATTAATTAACCGCAACATGTTCTTTAGGATATCTGTATTCTATGTGTAATTTTTTTATAATATGTTTTATACATTATTAACATGCCTAATCATATTTTGTTTTTTAACTACGAATAACAATATTCAATTTAATTCTTGTTTATTTTTAGCGCAGAAGTTTATGCAATTAAACAAAAATTATTATTAGACTATCGACATTTGATTTATGTTAAAAGTTGAAAGCGACGATAACAATACTACATCAGCGTGTGAAATCGCTCACGCAACGTTTATATCTACAGGAAAAAGTTTAGACTTTAGTCGACCCGTCCAAGTGTCCACTAGTTGAGCGCGCGTTTATTTATTATTTACTATTATAACGTTAACTGTTAACAAATCGCGATCACTAAAGTGGTACACCAAATAGCCTCGGCTTGGTCACTGAATGTCGCATAGCTCAAAAGTGGGACATCCCACATTTGATCTGCAAACACTTTTGTTGACCCACTATTTAACAATTTTCTGTGTAATGGTTCGACAATAAAATAATTGTTAGATCAATAACTTCCACCGGTAATCTCCTATTACAGCGCGAAATATAAATAACACTAATCTAATTTAATTTTTA
>JADANM010006098.1:4788796-4801110 GCA_026213755.1 Eurema hecabe
ATTGAAAAATTATTTTTTTATTGAATTGACAATTTATCGAGGAAGGCTTTAGGCTACATAACATCACGCAGCGATTAATAGGGGCGAATAAATAATGGAAAAACAAATCAACGGGGACGAAGTCGCTAGTGTAGGTATATTCAGAAATATCAATTTAAGAATATCTTTCCGACTGCTAACTGTTATTACCTAGGAAGGATGTGTAAACTTGCGATTTAATTGAATTAATTAATATCGCATTACGGTAAACCAGTCGGCTTATAGTTCAAGTACAACTGAACAACAATAATAAGTGAATCACATAAGAAAACAATCATTAATTAACCGCAACATGTTCTTTAGGATAACAATATTTTATGTGTAATTTTTTTATAATATGTTTTATACATTATTAACATGCCTAATCATATTTTGTTTTTTAACTACGAATAACAATATTCAATTTAATTCTTGTTTATTTTTAGCGCAGAAGTTTATACAAATAAACAAAAAATATTATTAGACTATCGACATTTGATTTATGTTAAAAGTTGAAAGCGAAGATAACAATAATACATCAGCGTGTGAAATCGCTCACGCAACGTTTATATCTACAGGAAAAAGTTTAGTCGACCCGTCCAAGTGTCCACTAGTTGAGCGCGCGTTTATTTATTATTTACTATTATAACGTTAACTGTTAACAAATCGCGATCACTAAAGTGGTACACCAAATAGCCTCGGCTTGGTCACTGAATGTCGCATAGCTCAAAAGTGGGACATCCCACATTTGATCTGCACACACTTTTGTTGACCCACTATTTAACAATTTTCTGTGTAATGGTTCGACAATAAAATAATTGTTCGATCAATAACTTCCACCGGTAATCTCCTATTACAGCGCGAAATATAAATAACACTAATCTAATTTAATTTTTATTTTTCTTACCTTTTCTGTGTTGAAAATAATCAGAACTTCATGAAGAATAAATTATGAAGATGTATCAGTTGGGGAACAAAACATTTCACTAGTATTTTGCAATACGAACAGAACTGTCGCATTCACATAATATTTTCGAGAGAAACTGAGATTAACGTGATACCGCACATATGGATGGATGTGGCAGAACGCAGCGATCGGAGTCGGGTTTATAACTGAACGGTGTCTGAATACGGAGAAGTGAACAACCGAACGCGGCGCGCGCAGTGAGAGTTGTGCGTTCCTTTGGCTGCGAGGCGCGAGCACTGAGCGCCGTGCCGCAGCCAGCACCAGTCGCACTCGGCACTCGGCACTACGGCGACGGCTCACGGCGGCCGCAGCTGCCCGCGAGTGGCGACATGCTGTGGTAGCCCGTGCATTCTAATGCACATACTGCATTGGCGAATTGCACTACTTTTTCCGAAATGTACGTTTTATTATACGTGTTCAGTATGATTCACGATGGACGATCACACATGTAGGTAAAGCTTGAAAGCTGTTCTACTGTAACTGTATCGTATGATTCAGTATGCAACTGCCAGTACTACTGTATAACACAATGAATCTGGTTTATGAATGCTTTATGAAACAGCACTGAAGCCTGAAATTAATTATTGACAAGGTCAATCGTCATTGACGCGGTGTTTCTCTTTTAATTATTATAAACAATATTAAGCATATTGTATAGGACATCAAAAAGTTTAATATCATTTTTAAATATACATTTGAACAAAAGTAAAATATAATAAGTAATAAATAGGATAAGACACTATTGGTTTAGAATATTTTTATGTAATCTTGACTTAAGCTTATATCTATACCCCTGATTGTCTAATTGGATGCCTTCTAATTATCCGTAGTATCAAGTGATAGTGAAATTGAATCTACCCCTAATCAGCCCCAAATTGTACGTGTAGACAAGTGTCACAATAGCTTTATTGATATGTACTTAATGTAAGTGCAATTGAGGGTGGCAGTAGGAACAGATGGTCGTACAGTTGCATATATAAAAACATGTTACTCTTGGATGAACACCGGCGTACCATATATTGCCAACCCCTTGTGTCGTCTCTGTTTCACATGGCTGTAATCCATATTCCTCTCCTTCTTTACTTACGGTACTCGCAAGTCAGGGTGCTGGAGAGTGGAGTCCATTTGGAGTTGTTTAGACGTTGTCACCGGCAACGGTAGTCCAATACATGGCACGCAGCTGAACAGAACGTTAGAACATTAGTTGCTGCTACCGTACGTTATTTATTGGATATAACACAAGAATTAGAAATAATATGTAAGTACCCTTTGAATTAGTCATTTGTTATAAAATAAAGCAAATATTTTTTTATTAACGTCATTTGATAAATTAATTTACGTTATAATATTCAAATAAGTCATGTGACCTAGAACCGCACTTGAATAAGAGCGCGATTTTGACCTCTGATATCGTTATCCATTATAATATCTATCACAACAGAATAATTATGAAATACAAGTAGTTCCATATTGTTATTTGAAATATTAAAAGCATGCGAAATCCCTAAAAAATATGTATAAAACCGTAAGTAAGAATGTCTTTTAAAACACTATTAGTTTTTTTAAGTTTAATTTTGAATGAGTATTTTATTTTTATTTACCTTAGGTTTTATCAGACGTATATTCACTAAATTTGACTTAAACTTTTATCTTGAAAATGTATATTTTTTTGAATATTTTTTAAATCTAATTGAATTTAATAAACTAAATTTTTCCAGCTTTTGACTAGAAAGATAATATAAAGTACGGTCTATATGCTCTCAAACAAGTGCATTAATATATGTAATACGAAGTAAGTTTTTTAAATTCGTGTATTGTGTTTTCAGCAATTAGCAAATATAATAAAATTGACACCACCCAGGTATCAATAATTATATTTGTAAAGAATAATTATAACAAGTTAGGATCTAGCGTTCACAAAATAAGATTTCAACTTAAAGTTGTTTTATGTATTGCCATCTTCTGCATATTAAAGAAATGTTTTAAATTTTTGTCCGTCACTACTTTTTACTTTAGTAGATAGTTGGTGACTATATACTAAATCTCATGAAAAACGTATCTAACCCACGTTTTCTTTATTTTAGATAATGTTGCGGAGATGACACATATTTAATAATGTTATTATCGAATAGTTTAAATCAAAGTAAATGTGAATCGGGTTGTATGGTAGAAGATGCATCGTCAGACTGGAAAAGTTTATACAACTCTCAACTATGGTCCAATAGCGCCTTACGAAGAGAAATTATAAACGGACCATTTATTAATAATAAAGCTATAAAGAGCTGTTACACGTGTCGAGGAAAAATTAGAAATTATGAAATAAAATCACCTGGAGAAGGTTTTTCGCCTGAAGTGTTTTCGACTCCAAAAGGAAACAACACTTTTAGTGGAAGCAATAACTGTCTTAACGAAATAAATGACATTCAACTTCATACACATATAGCTACAGAGGGAAATGATTATGCCAATATACCAAGTATTTCTAGACAAGTCGATAGAAGTTTTCGCCAAAAATATACTAGTACGGCATTTAATTCTTGCGCTCGCAGTAGTATAGAACCTCCTCGTCTGAGAAAAAGCTTTAAAGGCATTAGGTGTATATTTAGTTTCGCTTTGACTGAGAGTCCAACAAAAAAACGAACTCAAATCAAAGCCTGCTCAATAAGTGTAATGGTCGTAGCTATAGTAATGATAAGTTTGATTTTAGTAAACTTTTCAGCTCCTAGTTTATTAAGTGCAGTGAATAGAACAAGTACAATTGTAGTGCCAACAAATAAAACATCAAATAATGAAACTTCTTCAGCAATTGTGAGCTTAAACACAGAACCTTCGTTGACTGACGTCAATGAGGTCACACAATCTCCCGTCATAGGAGACTTATATAGTTCTACCCCAACTTCAGCTAAAGTGACAAATACAGTAATTGCAAAAATCCGTAAAAATATAAAAACCTATCCGAAGATAAAAATTACTAATGGTACAAAAGAAATAATAAATAGAGACTTATCACAGAAGTTTTGCTCGTGCCAAAATAATGAAGTATGTATGTTAGATGAAGAAAGCGGTACATCCTTATGCAAAGTGGCTGTAGATACGAATGATCCAACAGGTACGACTTGACAATTGCCTTAATAATTTATTTTATTTGTTTCGCAAATATAAAAATAAAATGTTGACAGTTTCCAGTCCAGTTAAAAGTCCTTGCCTTAAAATAATTAAAATATATTGTGGATATTTTTTACCGCATTTAAAATTATTATATTATAACTTGCGCAAAACTTTAATTCAGGATGCGGTGGGCTATGCGCGCTAGAAACAGAAGCTTGTCAAATAGTCGACAAGGAAAGAGGAATTCGAGTTTGTAGGCTTCTGACTCTAGAAACCTGTTCTCCTGAAGATTGGCGATGTCGCAATGGACTCTGCGTGCCTTCAGAAGCTCGGTGTGATGGCTCTATACAATGTTACGATAGATCTGATGAGAAGCAATGCGGTAGGTAATCTACGCACGCTGATCTTAAGTTTTCATAATATAGCTCTAAGTTGCAATAATTTGAAAACTTACGATTCGTCAACCAGAATAACATATTTGTGTATTTTTAAACAGATTGTGATTTGACAAAGGAATTTCGATGTGGACATTCACTATCATGTTTTCCGAATAAGAAACTTTGCGATGGTTTCATTGATTGTTGGGATGGATTTGATGAAGTAAATTGTACTTTTGGTATGTACCTATGCGTATTTATCTAATGAGTGGTTTAATTAATTTTATCTAATTTCAATTATTACTAAGAACTAGTTTATTGTCATTCTTCATTCAAGCACTTATTTTCTCTTAGTTATTGATTTTTGAATAAGATTACTTTCTGATCAAATAATATTATTCCTTCTTGCTGAGAAACTATATTGAGGATCTAACAGGAATACTTTTTCAGAATGCCCTGCAGGTGAGTCTCCGTGTAATGACGGCCAGTGTATTATGTCTCCTAGATTCTGCGATGGCTTTCCTGATTGTAGCGATGGTAGCGACGAGCCTCAGGGCTGTGATAGCGCATGCAGTACTCATGAATTACGCTGTATGAACCACCGCTGTATACCTCATCCCTTGCGATGTGATGGAAAAGACGATTGCGGTGATAATACTGATGAAATCAATTGCTCATGAATGTTTTTCTATAAAATAGAACATTACAAACTACGTATAAAAGATTCTACACATTATATTAAGTTAACGATTGACACATGCACCTAATATTTATTCAATTTTCAAAAAAATTCTTGATTTGTACCTACAGTACAAAATAACTATTTATGAAGTTATTTCTAATAGAAAATTCTAATAAAGTCACTTATTTATTTAATGATTTGTTTTTTAAATTATCCCACTAACTTAAATATTATCAAAATGATTCAGTAAATATTTACAACTATTAACAAGAAATACCTATAATATTATAAAAAAATCTTTTGAAGCAATTTAAAAGAGCGGGGATATACTCGGAACTTATGTCTGGGACTGGGCGTATCATTTTTATTGTTTTTGTTTTTTTGAATGGAGGGTAAGTACTTTTTTTCCCATATTGTTGGAACGCAAGGGGACTGAGCCCATACAGCCTGGAGGGTAAGTACTTTCCGGTGGTCAAGAATCTGAAATTTGACAATAAGCATCGTTATAGAAAAGTTATAAATCTGGACATATAAAATATATTTTTAAATAAAGTGGCAATTAATAGGAGTGAATTTTAAATTAAAGGTACCAGGCCAAAAAGGGTACCAAATGAAAGCTCCGAAACCCTCGGAGGGCGAGCCCTGTTTATTTAAGTATGAATAAGTTGGTAACATGCGATCTACAAGAGTTAAAAGATTTAGGAATTCTTTATTTTGTTGTTGTGACATTATAAATACAGCAAAAGTATGTCTGTAACCAAAACAAATAAACTGAATTTACTTTTCGTATCTAAAAACAGGCTGATGGTTAAAATAGAGGTTGAAAAGTAAAACAGCTCATAGATAGGATATGTATGCCTTTGTAATTTTTAAATATATTTAACTACAATTAACAACAGTTATGTATTTTTTACAGTTAAATTAGTGCAAAAAGTAAAAACATAAAGAGTACCTATCTAGTTTTCTTTAGATATTTAGACACTGGTTAGATTTTTGTTGCTTGTAACATCGCACGCATTGCGTGTCAACGCTCATGTCCGTCTTGTCTATCAATTCTTTCGTTTCATCTTAGTCTATACTCTATAGTTTGCATTGGTTCAATTTCCACAATCGTGTTTAAGATAATTATTAGGTTTATTTATGCTATCTTAGAACACAATATCATAATTACTGTTAAAATACTCAATAAAGATTATTTTATATAAAAATGGCGGATAGCGATGACGAATACGATCGCAAAAGGCGCGACAAGTTTCGTGGTGAAAGAGGTGCTGCTGAGGGAAGCAGCTATAGAAGTAGTGATCGACGAGAAGAACGAAGTCGGGGCAGGGAAGAATGGTCTGAGAGGTATCCTATTAGACTTACTAAATATATATTATGCCTATAACCCGTACTTCAATTACCCTACTAATTGCAGAACCCAGAACCAAACCCTTGATCCTTCCAAGATTTCAAATCATAAAGTACTTAAACGCTCTTCAGTTGTTGTAAGGTATTAATAAATATCTTTTATGACATACATTAATTATAAAAAGTAAAGTATTATGTAGATGCTTGACAAGCCATTTGTAGATAGAAAAAAAATATAAAAGAATCATGAGGAATTATCTAATCAATGATATGAGTTAAATGTCATGAATATAAACTCTTATTACTATGTGTAACTAGCTAATGTAGTCTATCTAAGTTTTGTTTTCATGTAACTTCATATTAAACCTGAATAATCTTGATCTTTAAAAACCCTTTTTAAGATCTAGAGGTGGTCGCTCTGGACCTGACTACAGAGACTACCGTGGAGGTGGCAGTGCAAGTAGGAGCTACTCTCCTATAAGAGGTGAAGGTCCTCCCAGCAAAAGAATAAGACCTGATTGGCCTATTGATGATAGAAGATATGGGGCTATGCCTCATGATTCATACGGCTCATATGGATGGGCTCATGACCATTTCGGACCACATCCAGCCCACCAGGGTTATGGGCAACCTATGCCACCTGTGCCTGCTAGGTTTGCTTTCATTTTACATTTTGCTTCATTAAATATCATATTGATTTGTGTTATCTATGTGAAATCTCTAAATATCAAAATAAAGTATTTGTCTTAGTTAACTATGAACATGTAGATTTAATTTTGAATTATATTTTGATATGTGAGCAATTATGATTTTAGGGATGCTGTGCTACCTATGGGCCCGTCGGATGGTCCACCTACAATGATGTCATTCAAGGCATTCCTCGCAGCACAAGATGACTCCATCACTGTTGATGATGCAATTACAAAGTACAATGAGTACAAGCTTGAATTTCGAAGACAACAACTGAATGAATTCTTTGTTGCCCATAAGGATGAAGAATGGTAAGCTCTACATATTTTAAGGTACTTTTAAGTCTACTTCATTAAATTTTTTAAAAGCGTTAAACATATTGTAAATCCCTTCATATTTTCATATGAATAAAATTAATAAATGGAACATTGACAGGTACATTTTAATATTTTTTAAAAGTGTTTGCTTCCACTTAAAAGGTTTTATGCAATAACTGACCTTCTTTGTAAAAAAAAATTTAACATTTAATATGCAAATAATAAATAAGTTATGCATAAAATCTTTTAAAAATGCAAATGTTAACAATATAATTTTTTCCCTACAGTCTACAGCGTATCCGTGTGGAATTGCTGGACACCATAAAGAAAATATATTCGAAAATTTATACAATAATTAAATGTGTGTAGCTAGTTAATATCGCGTTGACCTGTTGCGCGCAATGCTTCAGGTTTCGTTACTGTTAGGAGTAGGGTTATATTTTCCACACGTGTGGAACAGGTGAGATTCTGCGATTTTTACATTAAACTTTTAGTTTTCAATGTATCTACAGATAACCCAGGAAACAAAGTAGGTATTGCTTTTTAACCGTGTTATTATTCAATAGTATATATGTATATTATGTTGGCTTAAGTCAAGTAAACAACATTGTAAATCTTTTATCTGAGGCCAGCATTAATTGTCTTTATATTTTTTTTTCAACAAATTATCTATCACAAATTTTTTTGTTTAGCAAGAAAAAACTAAGTGTTCATAAATAAACATTATGAAGAAAAATAGAGAATTTGCGACAATTCTTTCATAACCTTATAGCTATCAGGATCTACTTGCAACAATATATGTATTATAGTGTTGCAAGTAGCTCCTGTGAGATATTATTACAATGTAAAAAATATAGCAAAATTCTGTATCTCTCACTATCATCAAACAAAGTAGTTTTAGGTAAACTTTATTTGTAGTTAAAATTTTGATATGTACTCTTTTGTCTTCTAGGTTCAAGATAAAATACCATCCAGAAGAGTCTGTTAAACGTAAAGAAGAACAATTGGGTGCTCTGAAGGTAAAAAGGCATTATATGGTACAATTTTGGCATGAATTACAATTCTTCAAAAAATTATATTAAAATATGGTGTTATTTTAGAATCGCCTTAATGTTTTCTTGGAGCTATTAGAACAAGGTGATTTAGATAAGGTATCAGTAGATGTTGATAAATCTGACAAACTAATTAGACTACTTGATACGGTCGTGATTAAATTGGAAGGTGGAACAGAAGAGGATTTGAAAGTTTTAGACGAACCACCACCGGCGGACAATACTAATAATAATGAAAAGCAGGGAGGTAAAAATATTTTAATTTATTTATTGTTTAATTAAATTGAAATGTATTTGACAAACTTAAATGTTCCTAAGTTAAGTCACTTTCAATAAAATCTTTATCTTTATAAAAAAAATGTAACTTAACTTGTCTCTTTCATAACAGATAAGAATGAAGCCGAAAAGGCGGTTGTTATTGATGTTGATGCAGTTAAAGTTAAAGATGAAAAAGAAGAGACCGAGAAGAAAGAAAAGGTATCTCTTATGCCATTCACATTATACATACAATTATTTATTATGTTCTTCGTCATTCTGCAAATATTAACTAAGAATACAACTTTAGGACAAGAAAACAGATCCTGAATCCCCGAAGCCGACAGCTCCTCTCACTATGGAAATAGATCCACATTTGAAGCAGTTACAAGAACAAGCAAAATTGTTCTCTCGCTTCAACAGTGCTCCGGGTACGGAGCCAGACCAGGAAGTACCAGAAAAAGAACCACGTAAGTTTTCTTAATTATCAATAACATAAAATTTTAGAATAATCTTTATATTTGTATCTATTTTTATTTTTTTTTTATTTATTACACTTCGTTAAAACATTAGGTACTATCTGTACCTTAATACAGTTAAAAATTAATGTTAACTGGCGGCCTTATCACTACTCTGTGATCTCTTCCAGGCAACCACAAAAGAAAGAAAAAAAAAGAGATTAAAATACTTATTTTCGGTATTTGTATGTGTGTAATATAATGTTTTGCAGCACCTCCTGGATCTTCATCGAGCTCGTCATCTTCGGATTCATCATCGTCGAGCTCTGAGGATGAAGGCGAGACTACCACTCGCCGCAAATCTAAGTCTAAATCCAAATCGAAATCTAAATCTAAGAGTCCAGGAAAATCCCCTAAAGCAAGGAGTAGGTCCAAGTCGCCTGTCGCTGAAAAGAATGGAGAAACAACTGAATCACGGAAAGAAAATAAGGAAGGTGATGAAAAATCTGATACCAACAATGACGCAACAGTAGAAAAGAAGGAAACACGGGCATTACATAAGACAACATCAATATTCCTAAGGAATTTAGCTCCAACAATAACAAAGGCAGAAGTTGAAGCTGTAAGCAATAAATTTATAACTTATTAATATTTCTCGTTTTACGTGTCTTTTCTTATTTCTTTCTATTTGTAGATGTGCAAACGCTACGGTGGATTTTTGCGCGTTGCATTGGCTGACCCATTGCCTGAGCGTCGTTGGTTCCGACGCGGCTGGGTCACATTCCGAAGAGAAGTGAATATAAAAGATATTTGTTGGAATCTTAATAACATACGGGTAAGATTGATTGTGTTTTATATTTATTTTCTGTTATCATTATATTCTCTGTTTAATATTTTTTTAGTGATTGGCGCAACTATCGCGAGTTTTTTTTTACTAAATCATAATCATATCTTGTGAATTGAGCCGCTCTATCTTTACCTATTTTTACAAATTATCCCAAAGTTGCAAAATGCATAGTAATCCATACTTCCATACTAATATTATAAATGCGAAAGTAACTCTGTCTGTCTTTCCATCACGCTTAAACTACTGAACCGATTAGAACCAAATTTGGTACGAAGATAGTCTAGAGCCTGGGCTATAGGCTACCTTTTGTTTTAATCAACCCCCAAAGAGGGCTTGAAATTTTTTATAATTTTACGCTACACAGTCAAACCGCTGAACCGATTGTAATGAAATTTGGTACACAAATGGTCTCAGATAAAACATAGGCTACTTTTTATCTGGAAAAAAGCGTTATAAGGAGAGAAGGGCTGTCAAATTTTGTATGAAAGTCCACGCGGACGGAGTCTCGGACAACAGCTAGTCGTATAATATATCGGTGTTCGTATGGGTGTGGTGTGTACAGCTGCGCGAGTGCGAGCTGGGCGCGATCGTGAACCGCGACCTGCAGCGGCGCATCCGCGCGGTGAGCGGCGCCACGCTGGAGCGCGCCGTCATGCGCTCGGACGCGCGCCTGGCCGCGCGCCTCGCGCACCAGCTGGACGCGCGCACCGCGCTGTGGGACGCCGACCCCGACCCGGCCGACCACGCCGACAACAACACTGACTCTAACGACGTTCGTATACTGTTATAACCTACAAAATTCCACAAACAAAAAAAAATCGACAATTTAATTTTGAAGTAACAAAAGAGCTACGTCTACACCGAGACACTGATATAGCAACGGACAATTTTGTAACACCCCTCTTAAACTTCATTTACTGTGTATTTTTTTTATGCGATACATTTAATAAATCAAAATATTAAGTTAATACTTAATTGTCTTTTCCTACATCAACAGGCTCATCATAAGAACTATTAAGATAATAGCTTACTCATTTTTGTTGTTTACTTTACAGAACATCAGTTTCAACTCCAAAAACCCCGTTTTGCACAAAATAACAGAGCATTTGATTGAGGAGGCCTCCACTGAGGAAGAGGAGCTATTGGGTCTAGAAGCTTCGGCTGAACAGAATAACCAAGAGCAACCTGATCCCGAGTTGATGCGTGTTTTGGATCGATTGGTGCTGTACTTGCGAATTGTTCATTCGGTGGATTATTATAATCATTGTGAATACCCCTATGAAGATGAAATGCCCAATCGTTGCGGCATTATGCATGCTCGCTCGAGTCCCCCTGCAAACAAGGTACTGTTTTAAAAGATTACTTCTTTCAATTATAAACACACTTGTATATGCCTCTTTATTATAATACATTTTTGCATTGCTCATAAATAAAACATTTACAGCCAACTCAACAAGAAATTCAAGACTACATTAAAACATTTGAAGGAAAAATGTCAGCATTTCTGCAAGATGTAAAACCATTGTCGGATGAAGAGTTACAAAAACTTGGAATAAAGGTAGTTAGCCAGCACTTTTTTTTCTTATTTAAATGACATTATTAAACATATATTTTAATTAACATTTTTTTAAAGGACCCAGAAGTAGAGGTAGAAAAGTTCATTCAAGCTAATACTCAAGAATTATCAAAGGATAAATGGTTGTGTCCACTGAGTGGCAAGAAATTCAAGGGGCCAGATTTTATACGAAAGCACATATTCAACAAACATGCTGAGAAGGTAAAAACTATTTTTTACCAGACTAAAACATTTCTATCTATAAATCGAAATTTCTTCTTAAAATGATAACTCATAATATCTGTTCTAACAATGTAAGGTTAATTTAACTTAAAATTATTTACTACTAGCCGATTCAGCTTATTTTATTTCATCTCAGGCAATGAATAAGCAGATTTTGAATTTTAATTTGAATGCCTAATATAATTTAAAAATGAAGTAGTTATTCGAATGGTTCTTTATAATTTTAAAACACATTTAACTAGAGATTGTGTAGAATTTATTACTTACGTGCGCAGGTGGACGAGGTGCGGCGCGAGGTGGCGTACTTCAACGCGTACGTGCGCGACGTGCGCCGCCCGCAGCAGCCCGAGCCGGCCGCGCGCGCGCCGCACGCGCACGCGCCGCACGCGCACCAC
>JADANM010006098.1:4817300-4920657 GCA_026213755.1 Eurema hecabe
AGCTATAGTACAAGTAAAATTTTGAGGTCGTTCCAATTACAGTGCCCATGCTCCCACTTACTTGGACTTCTACTGCGGGAGGGAGTTATCACCCGGGGCATACCGAGCCATTTTAGCCTATCGGAACGGCCTCTCACCCTACCAGCCGAACTGACCAGAACAGACCTTTCTTTATTTTCTAAGGAACTATCAAGCAACAGGCTACATTATTTTTTTACAAATGCTTCTTGTGAATTGAATACAATGCCTGTTTCAGTGTCCTCTATTTGTTCTCACACGATTTGCATACGTGACAACTTACCCAATATTACATTTACATAATAAATATTTTATCAAAACCACACATCGAAATAATTGATTGTAGAGTATGAGGACTATAGGTTTATAAAAATATTTGGTCAGCCTTTGAAAGTATAAATTGAAATGTATGTACTACCTATGTAGGTACTTATTATAAATATAACTTAATTTTATGCTGCTGCCTCCCGCGTTTATTTCCTCGTCTTCCAGTTACCTTTCTCGAAGTGTCCCGTGCTAGAAAGATCCGGGACATTCCCCTCAGGAAAACGGCTGAAGGCAATCCGCAGTGTTTTTGGTGGGTATACCGGACGCAGGGATTCGTCGGCGTTGAGCGTTCGGGAGCCCCACATATCCCCGGGTGACCCCCATCCCCGGGTCGAAGGCCTACCACTAATGCCTTTTCACTGCGAAAAAAAAAAGTTACCTTTCTCGAAGCAACACCGGGACAAAAAATCCTATGAATTGATCCAATGTCCAATCAATGCAAGGTCAAAGTCAACATATATCTTTATTCGACCATGCTATATAATATAGTAATACTTGTGGATCATCATGGTATTACCAAACAATCATTTACCACCGGTTCAGAAAGCAGTTTCTATACTAGAGAACCAACAAGAAACTCTAATAGTTGCTCTTTAAATAGAAAGATATAATGATAAATAATGTATAAAACAACCATTACGAAATTCATACTCAAAAAGACACCGTTAAGCAACAGTATTTCGAGAGTTTTGATCTTCAAAACATAATATGTTTGTACTTTGTAGTGTAACATGCTCTTTTAATTACAACTTTAAAACGCGTACCTATACGAATCCATATAGTAGTTTTTGGGAGAAAGATTAACAAACATCCATACATCCTCATATACACTCGAATTTATAAGATTACTAAGTAAATTATTTCATCTAAGTATTTATAAACTTTTATATTACTTAAGCGACCACCAAACCCAGTCAAAATACTCCCCAGTCACGATGATATTTAAAAAACATACAAATATTTATGTAAATGACACCTATAATTATTATCATTAATATAATAAGATAATCTCCATAAATATTCGCAAGTACCTTAGCCTCATTTTTGTTTCTCCTCGAACCTTATTTATGCGCTGATTGATTTCTCTTTGCGTTTTTTAATACCAACCTACCTACATACCATATGAGTTAAATGTTATTGTGTAATTTAGCTTGAGCTTTTAATTTAAACTTTTAAGCTTTGTCAATAAGCACCGTTTCTTTTTCTAAAAAAAAATTACTATGCCACATTTCGAAAACTATCTTTACACTATTGAGAAAGAAGAAAGCACTGTGTTAATATAGTAAAAAAAATAAAATTTCAAGGTAACACACTCCCTAATAAGAGTAACGATTAAAATACTTCTTAAGTCGTTTAAAATTCATTATCAAATAAAATAACAAACGTAAAGTAAAGCATTGCTTAATATTCAATAACGTTAAATACATAACCTGTATGTAATGAAACTGACACACGAACATTTTAAATATAGGCAAATAATGTGTAATGTTTATATATTATTTCTGTAACACGGTAAATAAATGAATAGAGCTTTATCAATGTCGGCGTATAGGAGCACGCAGCGATGCGAATAGAAGTGGATTGACCCACACAATATTGCGTACGAGATATTATTTATTAATAGCACACTGAACTTTAAGTTAGATCAGTAGATAACATTTGATCATTTTATAGATGCTATTATTTTTACAACACACTTAACTTAGTCAAGATAACTTCATAAAGTTTATAGTTTCTTTTAACATCGTTTCTTAAAACTCTACATTTAATTAATAGAAATGTTGCTTTTTACCTCTGTATATTGTGTCTCTCAAAAATACCTAAATGTGTTTTCTGTTTATCTAGGACCTGCTTAACTACAGAGCTTTATGCTTAAGTGGGTAAGCTTTTTGGCATATGCGATCGTCTGGAAATACACTGGGCTATGTTACTCACAGACACAGAAATCCCCCAAAGTTCTAATCATAGATGATACACTATATTATACTGATAGTTCTAATTGTCTTCACGCATCTTGATTCTTGAGACACCTGGAAGTTACACCAATATAATGAGTCCCCGTTAATTTTCAAAATGTTTAAGATCCCACTAAATTCTTAATTACTAGAAACATTTTAACTAATAAAAAGATTACTATGATTACGAATACACAAAGGATAAACCACACGTAGAGAGCAATAAGTACCAATAACTTATCATTCGCAAAACTGATAAATTCCACTCATAAACGACACATACATAATTATTTAGAAAATATATAAATCCAAATTAAGGATTGGCTTTCAAGAAAATTCATGGAAATAACATTATCGTTTCCTTTGAACAACTGCTATCGGTTAGGAGTTACATCGCTATTGGTTTTTCTGTTTGATATGAAATCTATGTCGTCGATCGTGGGTACGCAAAGCTCCATCGTTGAGCAATGATGTGTAAACGCTTCTGTGCTGCGGATGACAATGCCGTGTCAACCATAGAAGACAAATACTTGTTATCTTATGAATAATGCCGATAATGTTGGGTAAACATACACGAACGCTTTCAAGTAAATTTTTCACAAATCGTTATCATCAACAGGGTGATTGTTTTATTCAAAATTGTTAGACATATTAAAAATTGTATTGTTTCTTAAAAAATGCATACGTTTTGAATAATTCTTAACAATTTTATTTTTAACGAATAAATTTAAATGACATGTAGGTATATAACAAAACAAATTATTTTGTTCCCAAAGTATGGCTATGTTTTTGAAATTAGGTTACAATTTTTTTTCAAAGTTAGGTATATCAATGGAGTACGTTTTCAGCAATCCTTTTATAGTATGGATGGATAACACTTAAAAGTTCTCGGATATTTATATTTTATAGTTCAAGAAAACAACAATTAATAAAGATAAACAAGCACACGAAGGGCGTCTGAGATTTGTTATCAAGCTTTAAAGAGCATACCCAATATTGGATGTTGCGTAAGTGATAAATGTTATTCGGACGGGGAAGAATATAAATATATATCTCCTTTATTGTCCATTATGTTCGCGTCAGTAAGTAATTATGCTGTCGAAAAAGCTGTTTTAGCACAGCCTGTGTACGCGAGGCACGAGTCACCTAGTTGTCGCGCCTATTGTACGGCCGAGCCATCCGCGGCCTGGGCGAGACCACGACATTACCTCATACTTTCAATATTGGGTTACGAATTTTTCCTCAAGGTCTTCTTTTAGGAACAAATAGTGGTGGTATAAAGGCAAAGACATGTATCATTAATACGCAGTTGTAGTTTAACAATCCTCAAGAAAATGAATGCATCAATCGCCTTTTTGTTGTGCTGCATTGCAGGTGCGTTTTACGTTCTTGTATAAGTGTAGTAAAAACGTTAAAAGTTCTATTAAATATTTTCTAAAAGTGATCAAGTGATTTTACGGAAAACTTAAAAGCTATTAAAGTGACACCTCGTAAGGCTTAATATATGTGATTTCAGTGCACTTTTCGGTTTTCGTTAAATTTATTATTTTAACATATATCATGTATTCAGATATTTTAAAATTATGCAGTCTTATAATAAAATTATCGTATAATTAAATCCCCAATTTTTATTTTCAGGCAGTTCATACGCTTATTATGTACAACGTCAAATCCCCTACAACATTGGACCTGAGGACCCATATGCAGTTGAAGTCAACCCGTATCTTGCTTACGAACCGTCACAAAGGATCCTTTGGGGAAACGGAGGCAGCAATCAAGTTGGCGGCAATGATTGGTGGGCGACGTTGACTAACAAGTTTCCGATTTTACGCAACATGTTCGGGAAGATGCAACTACCAGTTGAATACGGAGCGCCCAGTCCTGCCAGTGTGTATGGTGTACCTAATAGAGTATCGCCTCAGTTTTATTCGCAGAACGTGCCACAATATGTGCCATCTGCACGGGACGTAGGCTTCACCGATGATGCGGTTATCATCACTCCACCCAACGTTCCAGTGGTACCCCAACCGTTGCCGCAACCAGTGCCGGAGCCCGTACCAGGGTACCGTTACGACAAACCTCTCAATCGTTTGCAACTGCCTAATCATTAAATAATTTATATCAAAGAATAAATAGAATTTCTTAATAACTTACGGCGCATGTAGTAGGCAGATTCCTAAAGCAAGGCGTGATTAAGAAAAGTATTAACTAGTAAGTTTATAGTTTTAAAATACGGGTAGTTATTAGTAATTTAATTGTAGACAGATACGTCAAATAAAGCAAATAATTTAATATCGTATTTTTATTTATTAGTTCAAACCCTTGTTTACCCATATATATTGGTCTCATTCATCAGCCTACCTACATACATTATTAACATTAATTACTGTGTAACACTTAAAAATAGAAAATATTGGGTTTTTGGTATATCGTGAGGTTTACTAGTTAGTTTGGTTCTTAGTTGCCCACCGATGTATACTGGTCATAATAGCCCCGGCCAGTAGAGTCGATGCCGACAGAGGAGCCGGCACTAACAGATCGACCGCCATAGATAGGGCCGGCCACTCGCCGAGTTTCACCGTAGCTGAAATATACATAATATATTCTTACTCTGAATACTAATTACCTACCTAACTATGTAGTAGGTACTGTTAGTTCTCAGGGGGAGTTGCATTTTATAATAAAGAAATAAATCACATCAGTATTTCGACTTTCGAGAAATACTATCGGTTTCGATACATCCTGGTGATAATGTTTCCATAAGTTAAATAAAAGTTTAGGATCTAGTGAAGCGTTTTATTTATTTAATACTAAGCGCGCCCCGCGGTTTTCGAGGCATTTATGCATGTATTATACACATAAACCTTTCTCTTGAATCAGTCTATCTGATAAAAAACTGTATGCACGGTTGCGTAGTTATAAAGATTTACGCATACTTTTCGAGGTACAGAAGAAAGCGACTATAATGTTTACTATATTATGAATAATGATCTACTTAAATATAAACGCCTGTTAAAGTATCTGAGCAATAATGTTTACTATCTGTTGTAACTTTTTTTGTATTTTAGTCCGAGGAATATAAAATATTCAAAACAGAATAAAATAATTACATTAAAGGCAAGAAAAGTTACAAACTTCTTATTAAAATCTTTTATACATGTGAGGTATCCATTTCACACAGAGTTTGAATTAACGTTTGTTTCAGTAAAATTTAACTACTATTGATAATTAATTTGTCTTCGTTCGACTTTAATTTTGACTATCGAAATAAATAATAAAAGATGCGTGAATTTTTTTTCGTTTTAAACTAAGTACCTTTTTATTTATTTACGCTATGAAAACATTTACATCTTTAATTAAGAATCTTTCATTTTACGTTTTAGTATCTCTTAATTATTAAGTGTCTGATGGAAACCAAAGAAACATTCCTTTTTTTTTGGTTTCAGTAAATGCGTAATGTAGAGTTAGATACTAATATAATTATATGAATAATGGGGTTGGTGAAAAACAATGCCAAAGACCATAAGTAATAATATTAATTTATTTAAATAAGCATTCATTACATTTGATTATGTAATACATATAATTATATTATCTTCCGGCAGTTACACGATCTTCTTTAGTGACGACTGACGCCGTGTTATCGGGGAGATGTGCAACTGATGGAAAATTCTCGTAGAAGGTAGATGAATGAGCCGACACCAGATGTTAGTTTGTACAATGTCGCGTGTAGCTTGTCAGTTAGTGCCTAAAACATAATATGGAAAAACACATTAATCGATCGATATCTATATTACTTAAAAAAAAACAAAACACATTTAAATATACGTGATAGTAGTAGGTATAATATAATATTGGCCATTAATATGAAGAATTAAATTTTTATTCTCAGTAACAGTTGGTTCTGTTTTATTAAGTTAATGTTAAATTATAATAAATTAATAAGCAATTAATTCACTAATAATTAATGATAATTCTACTCACAGCACAATATGAGTAGAAGTACCTATAGGTAATTTTTTTTTCGGAAACCATTCTCCGCAACTATATTCTCACATACTTTTTTTTTAATAAACATAATACTGACATCCTAACTAAATTATTATAATGACGAAACCTCCCTTATAAATAAAGTAAAACAAACTTAATTCTAAGGGCTGTGTATTGACAACCAATAAGTCGCTATATTATTATCACGTATAATAAGGATACCTAATATTGAAAGTTTTGTAAAAAATGTAAATCTGTTCATAATAGGTATTAAAAACTATTTAAAATACCTAAGAGCGTTAGGGTTTCCCGCTCCGTAGCCGCCTCCCGGCAGGTCCCAGCCGCCGGCGCCGGCGCGGGCGTTAGCGTTGGCATTTGCGTTCGCATTTGCACCTCCACGACCCCCTGGAATAACATAAAACATAATAAAATACATATACTTTAATAGACTAACTGTTAATGACAGATAAATCAGTATCTCCAATTCTCAAGAAGATAATTTGAGTGTACCTACAATAGAGAGTAATCAATGTATGTAGTCCAAATATAATGTACCCATTTGGTGTTATTGATCATGATTTTGATCTAGATTCTATTGACCCAATAGTATATTGTAATAAAATGCCCCGTTACTCTGAGTCTCGGAACCTGAACACTTGATTTGACTCCGCCGCAAGCGACGCTATCAATCTTGCCATACACGTTTAAATCTAAGTACAGTTACTTATTTAAATTATCATACTGCGAACCGTCTCTATTTACTATGGGAATGAACGGATTCAATATACTGGAACAATTAAGCTATATACATCGATGCAAGTCCATTTAAATTTTGTTTAACAGGTAACTGAGACAGGTAAGTAGGTATGAATAACACGGTGGGAAGCAAAAATTTGCACATAAACAAAGAATTTGCGAATCATTTAACAGGAAACACGGGTTTCAATGCAATCAAATTGGAAGGTTACTAAAAAATATCGTGTACATTTTTCCACATTGTCACGATTTTGGATTTTGTAAAGAATGGACGGAAATCAGTTCAATGAATCGTCATGTGAATAAAAAACAAATTTTCCTGACTCACGTCGATAACCTTTGCGTTTACTTGTAAAACATTTTTACTATTTACCTGTCTATCTGACAACGCTACTTTCGAATGTTAGGTTATTGTACATAACAGAGCACCATTTGAAACATAAGTAGGTACATATTTGTGTAACGGTGCATTTCTCAAGTGCGTTGCATGAATCATGATGTCAGTCAGAGTGGGAAAAACTAAATACCTATTTATTAGAAACATGTGTTTTGATCAAAATTTCGTATGCGTCGTTTAAAATATGTTAGGTATATTTTAACTCAATCAGTAAGACTAAAAGATTTTTAATTTTTTGCCTTCGAATATAGTACAACTATATCTAAGTACCGTTTATATTTAAATTGCTTAATGTATATTTCTGATAAATGCCTTATAAACAAATAAAACAATACGTACGTGTATTTAAGTAATTATTTTCTAACAAGCGTGAAGAAGGTGAGCAAATTATTTTGATTCGTTTCTCCTTCACAATATTGTTTTTCTTAAGCGCTTGGAAATCAGGTTTTCTTTGTTTATATTTTGTACAATAAAAAATATTTCACGTGCTTGCGTAGTTGACTACAATAGTATAATAACACATATAACATTACAAAACATCTTAACCAATGATATATTAATTAAATATAATATTATTGATCATTAGGTACACTAAAAATTTTCGTCGGTTATATTGAGTTTTCATGTATTTTAAAAGGTGGTTGTCAAAATGTTTATTAATAAAACCTTAAATAAATATTTGCTATTTTAGATGTGTTACTTTTATAGTCGAGTGTGCATTGGAATTTTTCTATTGCCTACCTACTCACAAATGAAAATGTGAGATCATTCATTTAATTGTACTCGTAGACGTCAGTCAAAACAGTAAAAAGTCTTAGGTACATGTAAAAAATAATTGGAATTTAAACTGTACGATTGATTAATTTGCACTAGTGCTCTGAAGCCTTACATACTTTTATTAGTATATATCTACCCAAGTTATTACTCCTTATCCAAGTATCCGTTGTATCTTTCTAAGGATCCTTACCATAAAATAAGAAGAATAACATTATCCAAATTTGGTGTCAATTGAGATGACAGCTTACCCCTTTTTTCGCTCGCGAGCTATTTGAGTAGTTCCCAAACGAGAATACAAGAATGTATTCTTAGATATAAATTAATATAAATTAATACAAGCTATTGCTCGCGACTCCGTCCGCGTGGACTTTCATATAAAGTTTGACGCCCAACTTTATATAACCCTTTTTTCCAGTTGAAAAAAAGCATAGACCTGTCGCAGGCTCTAGACCATCTGTGTACCAAATCTCATTACAATCGGTGCAGTAGTTTTGGCCCGAAAGCGTAACAGACAGACAGACAGAGTTACTTTTGCATTTATAATACTCACAAGCGTTAGCTTCAGCATTGGCGTTGGCGCTAGCACTAGCTCCTCCCCCATAGGGATAGGGGTAAGGGTGCAGGGAGCGTCGGAGCCGGCGCAGGGGCACGGGCGGTGACACGTGGCCCTCAGCGTCGATTGTATAGTAAGCTCGCGGCACGTAGTACTGACCAGCTGTAATTTCAAATATCTATAAGTACCTGTATTTAAAATCATTTTCACCACATAGTGTTAAACAAAGTTTCTATCCCACCGTATATCGGGAAAAAACGTCTTCTTGCTTAATAACTACTCCACGGATTTTGCTGTAAGTGCCTTTTTGTTGTAAGCTATATATAATACATTCGAAACCAAGGAAGCTAGTATTAATTTCCATGTTACCATAACATGGTAACCATCTATGGTACCAGTGCAATGTTCTTATGAATTTCTTCATGAATCATTCTATGTATTGAACGTAGTTATAATGCTTTAGGTATACATAGAAACAGATTAACCCGGAGCGTAAGGTTACTTTGTTTTTTACTATGAATTGAATGAAGTGCCTGCAAAGTGTAAGTGCACGTTTGTACCTATTTACTATTTATACATAAAAACACAATAATAACAATAAAACCTAATGAATATCGTTACAAATATAACACAACCATAAACCATCTATAAATCGGACATTGTTTTTCGAAACAATGCATACGCGCATAATACATATTATATACAATTTATTATAAACTCTTATTTTATTTATTACTTCACACCATTTAAAGACTTACAATAATAATTTCAAGGATTTTTTGGCTTAGTAAATTTCTTAGATCATCATATTATACAGTTCGTGATTAACGTTAAATCTTAACCTTCCTCATCGTGATGAAATAGTAAACCTTTAATTTATAAGATATGAATAGACAGGTTTATTGAAAGCTTAATATGACTCATAACTTGGTTAATTTGTATTTATTAATTGGCAGTATTATCTTCAATTACATTAAGTGACCTTGATTTTTTTTAATTTGGGACGGAAACCCCTAGCGGTAGTCCATTACACATTGTCAATGAAAAAAAACTACAAAATAAAAAGTACCTTTGATATCTACCAACTTTGTAAGAAGTCATCTAACTAGTATGATAAGTATATAAATAGTAGCGTCAATTACATAATTGTCGCTAGCGATGCTATATTCTAGCGATAACATTATCGTTAGAATAAAAAGCTCTGTTAATACAGATATACTCTAGAGCTTTCAAGCTCTTTAAGTGTCCATGGGCGGCGATGACCACATTCCATCAGGTGACTCGCCTGTTCGTTTGCCCCCCATATTATAAAAAAAATAATTATAATATAATTTTACACACTCCTATAAAATATTAGAGAAAATTCTGTTTTTGTATAATGATGATCAAGTTTTTGTTCTTGCTTCGTATCTCAATTGCAATTTTGTCTGATTATTGAAATTATAATAAGATATAGAAATTTAAGCGAGTGAAGTAACTTGAGTCTAATAAATTTTATAATTGACGTATTCGTTTGTGTTGTGCTCTACTGAAACTGAAAGTAAACAAGTGACTTGTTAAATTTGTAGGTATCATTAATGATTATGTGGGATAAGTTCTTTTTAATTAAAGATGTAATGATGAATCTTGGAGAACGTCGTGTGAGTCATAGACCCAAGAGCCTTATTTTATATGACTTGGATTCTTGTTAAAAAGAAACGACATTAAGCTCGACAGCTCATCTTGTTCTGCAAAAACGGGAGGGCACTAACCTGCCAGAGCCATGGTCACGACGAGCGCAAACACGAATAGTGTGATGCAATGCATTGTACTAACTAACGTTGTACCTTCACAGACTGCGAAATAGAACTGGCTTCAGCGCTCAAGCTAACCGTTTTATATATTAACGTACGTGTCTTGCCTGCGCTTGAGCGTATCGTCGACGCGCTTTTAATGCCTAACGGTCGCGTTTTGCAAAAAGCATACAATAAATTAAACTTCCGCTATCAAATTAACTCTAAAAAAGCTCCTCGTGATGAAAGTAACAATTGTTACAAATAGATATTACGGCTAGTGAAAGAACCTGCACTGCACTACATTTGTTTAAAAAAAAAACGTTATTTGGCAAAACGTATCCAAGTTAGCCAAACTATATTTATATATATATAAATTATACATATGATAACATATATTAACAGCATTTGACTGTTGGCTCATGTTTTTCAACGTGTTTTATAAGTTCATTAGCTTTCAGAAAACCTATATATAAATATCAGGAATACAAGGTAGGTTGTAGGAGAAAATACATGACATAATTTATAAACTTAAAACATTAAGTGAGTAGATAACTATTTCTACATTCTTGCGCCCTGTACCTAAGTAGGAACGTAGGTATATTTATATATTCGGTGAGAGCTTTTGCTCTAGGTACATATTAACGATCGCGTGAGTAGATTTTAAAAGTAACAATTAGAGATATCAGACATAACATAGCGTTAATATTAGATGTAAGTATGCAGCTATATATATAATAACCACTTAGATATTATATCGTATGGAAAATGACGCCTTTAGTTTCATTCATTTTAAATTTTACGATCTACGTTTAAGATAAAGAGCGACATAAATTGTAATTCTTTATTTCAAGAATAACATTTAATAACAAATTCTATTTAAAACACCAGGTTTCATTTACAACGTAGTGGGTAAATATGACATTTGAATGTTGTAATTATATCGTAAGTTAATATTTTCCATGTTATTTTAATAAATCAAATCTAATCGTAAGGACACGACGTTTTCAAATATGTATTTATAAAGTAATACATAGTTACTATACATATTAATAGGGATGAAGTTGACGATCAATAAATAAAAAACAATATTAAATAAACAGTCAAATTTATATTCGAACATTCAAATGGCTTCTCAAAGTTTACTGTTAGGACTTTTTAATATATAAAATAGCTTCTCGCACTTACAAGCAAACATAGAACTTGATTGATATAAGTAGGTACTTACTAATTTTCGTACTTCAGTTATTTTTGAACTCAACTTTCAAATTTATACAAATTTCTAGTAAAGCTCTAATAATTCGAAAAAAAATATGATCCTTAGGCGCTATCACATTCATTTCAAGTTCTACTATCAGATCAATTCAGATTCAGATTTAATTTCATGATCTACTATCAGAATTATTAAAAGAAGCAAGCCCTTGTTTAGCAAAAAAATACATTGTGATGACAGTTTTTCTTTGAGTTTTGCCGATACAAGTTTATCCAACTTAAAGTTTTATTGTTAAATCCCGAAAATAATAAAATGTATAAAAAAATTGTATGGAATGAACAGTATCATTGCCGGTAAATACCCAACGTTGCTCACGTGCAGGTTTGTTCGTTCAACCATAAATCCTCATGAGAGACTATAATGAGAAGCTATAGATATCAATTACTAACAGTGTTATGCTTTAGCATTGTCTAATATTACAACGTACATATTAGTGTAGAGATATATTTGAATATGATTTTGAACCTTCATGTATTTTACTCGTTTAAATCTGGTAGATATAGGTGGTTTCATACAAAATTAAAAATAAATATATTAAAAGCATTATATTGTCATAAAAATGGCAGGAAACCTAAGTATTAGAAAACTCGTGACTCCTCCGTTTGTAATAAATTCCGTCTGTCTGTATGTAATGTCTTCTGTGTATTCTATATAATATTCGGTCTTATCCAAGATAACTTTTTTTCAAACCATTAGTCTCTTATTTAAAAGGATGTAGATTTTCTATCCGGCGAGGATACTGCAAATACTAAAATCGAAACACACAGTACATGTTGCTTTATTACAGTTTAACTTTTATCTTTTGCAATAAACTTTATTTTTAACCCGTATTTACCCCTCGAGCTCTTTTAGCAAATTATATTAAAGTGCGTCCATCGGTCCGCACTCATGACTAAAAAAGGGATTTCATTCCAGAGGATGTATGTTATTAATTTCATCTTACTATGTGACATAAGTAGTAGTAGGTAAACGGATCTGTTTCACAAATATTTTATAAATATTGGAGAAAAGGATTTCGGATAAAGGAGAAATAGCTATTTTTAAAACAAAATACTAATTATCCAAAAATTTATTTGAAATAAATCAACAGTAAGCTTTTAAAAATTGACAATTCCTGAAATTACAAATTATGAGCACGTTTTTAGGAAGAAATGTACACTTTAAAAATCTAGACGCTAACAACAATTATGAATCATAATACACCAAATAAAATTATGGTCGAATATCGCCGCTGTACTAAAATGTCCTTATCATGTAAATTGTAAAAAATAGTTTATTAAAACAGCACCCAGACAACCTTTGAAACACTATAGAGGAGGTATTGTTAATTGTAGTTACAAAAATATTTAAGAAATACATATAAAACTATAAAAAATAATATTTAAATTATAATTTTAAAAGCTTTCAAGTGGAATTTCTCGTAAAAGCATTTATGCGTATCATCGAATGGAATCGTTTTATCGTGTTCAGACACAGTTTCGTAATATAAGTATATCTACTTATTAATAAATTCATATAAACAACATTTTAACCTAAACATTTATTTTTTACACTTTAAAGATATTCTTACAACCCTGTATCCTCTATACATTATAATAATAATGTTTAGTCTAGATTGTAGTTTTTATCTTGAAACATTCACGTAGAATGGGCGTTAGCAATTGTCATGAACCTACACGAAATACATTTACAATCTCATCGCTAATAACTTCGTTAATTACATATCATTACAAACAATATAATATATGGAATAATAGATTAAAATGCTACGTTTGTTTTGTGCTACGACACATACATTATGCAATAAATAATATTTTAATTACTAAACACGATGGAAGTTCATTGTAAAATAATTTTAATTAACTCTGAATTGAAATAAAATTTATAAATAAATAAAATTTATATTGAACCAAAAATAAAAATACTTATTAAAATATAACCGTGAAAAAGGAAGGAATTAAGAAAATTTGCGTAAAAATAGTAAGGATTTATTGACAACTTGAAATAAATGCCGTTCGAAAAATATGTAGAGGTAACGTGAACATTTATTTTTGTGCATTTATAAAATACAGCTTTGAGCCACGGGTTTTCACACACATGTATGTTAGCGAATTCCTTCGTAAAAAAACGTCAACACCGATAGGAACGAATATAAATAATTTTTTCTTAAGTCAACATGTTTCGTTACAAAAGTACAATGAGGGTGTTTTATAGTTGTTTTTTTGTGTTTACTTCTTGGCAGTGGCGGCTTGTCGCTGTCTCAGCGTCTTGTTCGTGTTCTGGTCGACTTCGGGAAGGTCCGATTCCTCGTTGTGGACTTTCTTTACTGTAAAAAAAAGAATAATTTTATAAGCTGAAAGTATTATAAAACATTTTGAAAATGATATAGGAATTGTCCTTGCGAGATTCGCACAGAAGCAATTATTTTTTGCTATAAAAATGCCATGTGATGAGGCTTATAAAAAATAATCAGGTATGAAGTTTTGGAGATTTCTTGCTACATACATAGTTATATTCTTCTAATAAAGGAACAAGACTTTTTTAACGATGAGGGTGTTAGTTAATGCAAGCGCGATATACGCATTTTTTTACGATAAATGAATAACACATTGTAGCTTTAAAAAATGGGATTAGTAGTTTCAAATACATCGTGCTATATACAAACTAAGTCATTGTCTCTATATATAAAATACAACAATAGTATGGCATACATTGTAATTTAGTGCTAATAAATTTCAAATCATTAAAAGAATCGATATCAAATAGTTTTGTTACCTTTTTCTTTCTTTTGCTTGTCTTTCCTGTCCTTTTTGGGCTTATTGAGGGCGAGTTGGCGAGCCTCTTGGCGTTGCTTCATTGTCTCCGATATGAAGTTGAACATCAGATACACCTAAAAGTTATCTCATGTTTAATAAATTAATTTTAATTTATTTATATTAACTTTATTAATTTTATAACTTTTTTTATTATAAGACTATTATTAATAATTAGAATAGAATGTGAATTATTGTAAATTTTTGTAACTATATTTTTCCTGCGGTATTAGAGTTTAGATTTACTTTAAGTTTCAACAAAAAGGTACAAAGCTAATTAAATTAGCGTTAAGCCTGCTATGAATAAAACTATTAAGTATCCAAGATGGGACAACTTTTTCAATCTATTTTATTGGATTCTGAGATAAGATGACCATTTTCCATCGGGTGTCTCGCCTGCTCTCTTGCCTTTATGTTATAAAAGATGAAGAGGATAAAAATAATATTAGCTAGTGAGATGAGCTGTAAATATAATAAAGAGTAAATAAATAAATAATATGCGAGCGTGCCTGGAAGGTGACGAGGACGGCGAGCGCGGCGAGGCGCAGCAGCGCGGGCGCGGCGCCGCCCAGCCCGAAGTAGAACGTGAGCACGCCCAGCACCAGCGAGCACAGCCGCACGCTCACGAACACCGCGCCGTTCATCACGCCCAGCACTGCGCACGCACACGCACACGCACACGTTAACAGGAAATTCAAAATTCATTTTTTTATCCTGAGTAATACACACATATACACTTAAAAAGTAAGTATAAAAGACTACATTTTCTATATCTGTGTATGTATATTGTAATTAGTAATTACACACATAATACACGTAAAAAGGAAGTTTAAAAAACTACATTTTTACAAACCATGCCTTAATTACAAAAACTCTATTCGCACCATAAAGAACTCATATGATTAATTACGATTTTAATTAATAGTCTGAATGTAAGTATATCAAACTAGTACACAAAAAATTAAATGCAAAAGCTCATCATTTATATTGTCCTCTTCAATATTATGTATATGTATGTTCTAAATAGCACAATCTTTTTAGTACAAAGATAAATATGTAATAGATTTTATTATCATCCTTGAGTTTACTTCTACATAATTTTTACGTATTTTAAATCAGATTTGTGACTTGTTTTATTACTTACCCTTATCTAAGAAGTCATCTCGTTCTCCACGAAGGATTGTATTGAGACGGTAGCTGTGGGCTATAAACTCAGCGAGGGAATGCAAGACCATGAGAGCAACTCCCACACGCTGGAATCTGAAATTCAAGTATTTTCGTTTAGGTGTATTAGAATCACTACTTCAGATCCTATTTATATATATAAATAAATAGTTCAGGACGCTTATAACGCTACACAATCTAGTATAATTAAAAATTCTAATAAATAAATTACATATATACATTTTTTTATATACTTCTGTTTCTATAAAATAAAATAAAATATGGTTTTCACTTTATTTACTTACCTATGATCAAGAATAACAAAATTTCTCTTTCTTTTTTCTTAACTCTATGTATGTAACACTAAAAATTCTTACTTGAATGAATACGCCAAAGTTATAACGGTGAAAGCAACAACAGCCTGTCTGATGCGGCCGGCCCACTCATCTTTCTTCACTCTTTGGAAGTACAGTTCAGGGATTGTGTGGATCCAGTAAGCAATTTGAACCACCCACCATAGCTTGAGCAAGAATGTCATGGGGTGATTTGGGTAACCTAAAAATTTATTATACTTACTGTAAAATATTTAATTCCTACTTATTATAAAGTTTGTGAGAATGTGTGGATGTTTCTATAACCTTACACACAAAAACTACTAAATGGATTTAGCTAAGGTTTGATATGCAGATAGATTAGAACCTGTATTAACACATAGTTTCTTTGTTTAAACTGTCTTTATCCTCATGCACATAAACAAACTACAGGGCTAGTCTAATTCAATATATTTAATTGAAATAAGATACTCCACAAAACACATACAGATTAATCTAAATTTGACTCTTGTTTCTTTTAATTAATAAATAAATATGAGTAACAAATGTATTAGGCTTACCATCCCATAGCTGAGAAATGTTGAATAGGAATCCTTCACGGAAAATGGCATCACCTCCCCAAATAAAAGTCATCAGTTGGAAAACAACCAACTGGCCTGATTCATTCAGAGCACTAAGCCGTGATTTTGATAAATGAAATTTCTTTGATATTTTCTGCAAAAAAGATTATGTTTACTCTTTAAATTATAGCATGTGATATCTATAATATAACTTCTATAAGAATCAACTTGGTTTAAATTTAGTTACTTACATCTAAAATGTATTCCTGAATAATTGCATGCATAACAATGCACACTAGGGAGTAGAAAAATACTGCACATGCATCTTTCCAGCCTGCTTCATAGAAGAAAGGTTCTCCTTTCGGTGCATCTCTAGTTGGTTCAACCCCACTGACATTGTGGTGCAGACTTATAAACAAACTAGCTATTGAACTTGTTGACTGAAATATAACATTATATGTAGTTGTTAAATATAACTAATAGAGAATAACAATTTAAACATAATATCAAAAATAAATAAACAAATAATATCAAATGTTTATTTAAAATGTTGATAAGATTTATATATCTAGACATAAGGATAATAACGATAAGAATAACTTTTTAATCCAGTATTTTTGACATTAATCTTTGAAAATTACATTTTTTTAAATGGTAGACGAAGTACCGTAAGGCCTACGTGGCAAACTTTTAACACGTACCTGAACCATAAGTCCGACCAAGAATACCATAACAACGCATGATACAATGTCGGCATGATTCTGTATAACAAATTCATGACTGAATATAGGTGGGTTCTTGTTAGTTTTTCTTCCAATTGCAGGCTTAACCATTTTTCCGGTGGTAACCTGACCCTATAAATATAATAGCAATTGGAGTCTTAATACACACACAGATTTTCGCCTATGAAGAACTGAATTAAAGAGATAGGATTTTCTAAGGTTTTAATAAAAATTCATACCAATTAACACAAAATACACGGCACCGAAATTGTATCCAAATTCTGACAGATATTCCAGTTTCGACTGATGACTGACGTGAGTACGTGACACTTTCACTTGGCTACGCGGACAAACGTCAGACACATATTGTAAAATGTTGGAACCATAGACATTCATAGACAAGTGTGACCAGTACTTAGGTTCTGTGAGCTGTCCATGTTCATATTGTTCTATTTAATAAATAGTACCAAAATGATAGTTACTTTCTATTAAATACTCACTACTTAATTCATAAAAAAGCTTAAAAACCAGGAAATGTAACTAAACTATGTAATGAAACTTATGTTTGATAAAGCAAAATTTATTTGTCGACATAAATAATTGTAGATAAAATGTATACGCTAATACATTAAAGTACATTTTATAAAATTACATAGTAAAATGTATAGATATAACAAACGTAATATAATCTCTGAACTGCAGTATTCTTAATAACTAAAATCTCAACATTCCATCTTAGAACATGACATAATTTAATTAATTTCTAAAAAAATATAGTCCTATGATTTATGGCAGCTTTAATAACAATACAAAATCTTAACTGCCTATTTGATTATTACAATTCTAGGTTTGCAATAATCTATTTATAAATATTGAGGAATCGTTTTTTATATAACCATAAGTAATAGTTATTTTTTTAATTATTTGTGTTATATACGATTTACTTTGATTTTATTTTTTATAGAATACCAATTTAGCAAACTGTGCCACAAAAATTATAAAAATAAATTCCTACTAAAATGTTATAAGTGCAACAAAATTAATGCACACTGCAGCACTTAATAATGTTCTTTTAAGCTACATAGTATATTTTAAATATTTTAGCCAATAGAGTTGCATAATACATTTTAATAATAATATCTATGCCTAATAATATATAGCATTAAAGTGCCATTCATCTATGAGCTACATAAAGTTTGACTAGTTGATATTTAAAGAACATCTTCAGAATCGATTTCTCCTTGTTCGACCGTCATGTACATGCCTTCTTCCTCGTACGTAGAGTCGTGTTTCGCTAGGATACGCAGCAATGGGCGAAGTTTTATCCACCACTGCTGTTTGGGGATCCTTTGTCTGCAACATTTTTAGAAGAATATTTAATTTCACTGTTTGTCATCTAAATTTATAATTTCATATATTTTAAATTATTTACGAAGGATCATGGTTAAACTACTGGCCAGTCACAATTAAAAAATATACTAGCTATATTTAAAAATAGAATACTAACGCGAAATTAGTCTGCGATTTTAGCTCTTCAAGGGGTGTGAACTTATATTGACGTTTGACGATGCCTAGAAGGCAAGCAGAGTCAGGCTTGTTGGATGGACCCTTGTGGATCATGTCCACAAGCCAGTGTAGGCACTTGGCGGCCATCTTGGTGCCCATGTTGCGGTCGAATGGGGTGGGTGAACCGCCTTGTTGCATGTGGCCTGGAGAGAATAAGTAATTAGTAACATTGTAACTACAAATTTATTTATATGAAATTTAAGGGAGATTTTAATGTCTCACAAAGATACCAAAATTGTTGCAGGTTGCAACTAGATAATAAATGAAATGAAATGGGAATTTCGGGAATTCCTTTCTTAGTTCACCTGTACGGTACCTAAGCTATGTCCCTTCCAAAATTCAAGTGCCTACGTTTAGCCGTTTCGCTTGTGCGTTGATATGTCAGTCAGTCAGTTTCTCCTTTAATTTTTAGATTACATAAAATGTAAATGTTATATACTTGTGAGATCTTAATGCAAAATAACATGGTAGTTATTCTGAGAATTTCAAGAATATATTTTTATTACCTTAAAATATATTTAGTTGATATAATAAAACAGTGTATACCCAAAACATTCATCCTGGCTGTGAACAAGCCCTTGCCCTCCTCGGAGTACAAGCGATATATGAAGTCAGTGTTGTAGTTCTCGTTGGCCTTCTCATTGCGTAGGATGAGACCGCGCTGAATGCCGCCAGTCATCTTTGAAGCCATATGGTATACATCCTGTTGTAAGTCCTTGATAGAGAACTTCTCTTCGTAGATATATGCCGCATCAGCACCACCAGCCACACCTTATCAATTAATAAATGTATGTAATAGTATAACAATGAAGAAAAAAGAATCATGCTGTATAGATTAAAAATCTTTTTATAATCGAGCACTCAGTTTAAAATAGAATTACCTGCTAAAGTAGCGAGATAACCGCAGTATCCACCCATAGTTTCAACAACGAATACGCGTCGTTTCGTACCCTAAAAAGTAAAAAATAACAATTCAATATTGTAAAGGATACTCTGCAAAGTTTGTCAAAATCTATGCTCTTCTACATCTACAATAATAAAATAAATTTTTTCTCAGTATGCGATTTATGAGTTGTAGGAATAATTTCTGGATCTGCTAAACTTTAATTCACCCGAAAATGTATAATTATATTCAAGCCAAAAAACCGAGAAATTTCATCTATTATAAATATAAAGGATAAAATACCAACATGGCGACTATTGACTTTTCGACCCGACCACACCAACCCTTTAATCGAAGACCTTTCTAGTACATATATTCTAGAACTTTCTCCGCTCTGCTTACTAACCTGTGCAGACTGACGGATACGGTCGCAGATCTCAGTGATCTCATTAAGAGCAGTATCAGCTCCCAGCGAGAAGTCAGTACCGGGCACGTTGTTGCTGATAGTAGCCGGAACTACAACTAGGGGGATGCAGAACTCCGGGTACTTGGAGCGGGACTCGTAGATTTCTAGACCAGCTTGGTAAGCCTGTTGATAAAATAATAAGAGAAAGAGTGAGAGGTAAATAAAGTGAGAAAGAAAACTTTAAAATGATGGGCAATATGAAACATTTATATTTTTAGTATAAAAGAGTATAACATATAGGTAGCCTTTATTTGCATAATTTTTATATGAAGAATAATGAATAAATTGAAATAAAATCATATTTTTTACCAAGGATAACTTTTCGATTAATTGAAGTACGAGAGAGTTGAGATAAGTTATGTACCTCAAAACCTCCGATGATAAGCAAGCCTTGGATGTTAAACTGTTTAATACGAGCGGCGATTTCGCCTTTCTTGTCTCCGGGGAGAGTTCGCTTGGTTCCCAGGAAAGCTCCGCCTTGGGCTACCCACCCAGTCACATCAGACCTTTAAAATATTTTAATAATTATCGCTTATTCGGGTTTGACATATTTTCGACAATACGTAATGTCTACATAGATCAGATAGTATTACTTATGTTATTCATTTTAAAAGTAGCATAATTACGTTTAGTTTTGCATATTAAATCCAAAATTACTGATTTTTAAATGTGACGAATTAAATTTAAAAATTAAATGATTTTTATCAGTTGTCGAGTTCTGTATCGCGCTTGTGATATAAATTGTAGAATTACTAATTATACAACTCTTCGACATCAAATCATTGGGGCCTAGTGGTCGACCAATTAATGGACAGACTGGTCGAGGATCCTCCCTTCGTATCATCGTCAATCCATCGTCCACAAAACCTAAATCATAGAGTCTGGATATAGTACGACTATTTAAAAAAAAACATTAAAATCCAAACTACAAACCAGTCCATCTTAACGATGTTCCCGCTGATGAAGCCCTCGACGCCGTCGTGTATGCCCAGCACGGTGTCGCCGCGGTAGATGCAGTTCCGCACGAAGGAGCGCACGGCCGCGTTCATGCCGCACGCCGGCGCGCCCACGTGCATCACCGCCAGCGTCAGGCCCTCCTGCCGCCGAACCATACATATGTACCCACATATATGTAAAATCTCTAAAATCTAACTCATTATTAAGGGACTGTCCCTTCATAATCCGTCCGTAAGTAAAGCCAAAACTATATCAATGTCAAAAAATTGCCCGCATTTATGCATACACATAAACCTTCCGGATGCAAATCGATTGCGTAGTTTTAAGCATACATGAGACAGAGAAAGCGACTTTATTTTATACTATGTAAAGATATAGTCGATGAAAACAATATATTGAGGAAATGTTATTGAATAAACAACAAAAAGTTATAGATTGTTTAAAATTGAAATAACCTCGAGAGAAAAAAACGAAAAAGCTTTTATTTATTTTATTAGTTTTTTATCAGAATTTAAATGGAGTTTTATAGGAGATATATAATATTCATTATAACCATTCGCTTACAGCTGGTTTTCCAGATTCATCGAAAGCCTCCTTGGGTGGTTTCAAGCGAGTCAACATCTTGTACGTCTCCAAATTGCGCGCGAAGCTGCGACCGCGTAGCTGTACGGCTAACTCCCAGTTTTTATCGGCCATAGCCTGAAACGAATAAATAATTTAACACCTCAAATATTTACTTATATTATAATGTTTTACTTTCACAATTTTTCTGGTTTGAATCCGATAACAATATAAACCAAGATACCCATTTTTGCTATAAGAAACAGTAATCTATATTTACGTCAACTTATTTAATTAAGAGTTTTTTTTTGGTATTAGGAATTAAGAGTTTTAATTTCAACTCGATATATGCATTCGCGAAATAAATGGTCTTTATAGACGTACAGTAAAGAAATCTAACAAGGTTTCAATTTTTTTCCTTTTAGGTAGAACCTAGAAAGAGTCAAAGGTTGGAAACAACTCCAGAACGGTCTTTACGCAGATATAATAAACTATTGAAATTAATCTTAAATTTTCTTGTATGATATCTTGCTTTAAATTTTCTCATTCAATATTGAACATTAAAGAAGACATTATTATTTAAATGTTGCTAAGAATTTACGTAAGTAAGTGAAAAAGAGACTTTTCCGTTTATAATACACAGTACACACACTACATGAACTATATCAAAATCTTTAAGTATGTATTCTGAGTATCAATGACTAAAGAATGAAAATTTACCTGAGCAACAGCTTTAGTGCGGCTGACGCACTCCATAAGCGGTAGTCGAACGGCTTGATTCCCGTCCAAAGAGACAACACATGGCGGGGTTTCTGGAGTTGCTTCCATCAACGCCATCACCGCCTCGGCTCCCATACGACAACCCTAATGAAATATATTTAAGTCCCTGTTTTAGAGGAACATGTTACATATAAATTTTTTGTCTACGCATAATTTTTAACGGTACGCTATAATAGGTGAGACCCCAAACTGAAGATTTTCTAGAAAAGAGTCAAGTAGGCAATATCAAATGGTAAATACAGGCGAAAAATATGCATTTTTATTCAGACATGTAGAATATACGGCGCAAATGTAATGCGTATAGGTGCCTATTGGCCGTAGTTATTACAAATTTTGGCATGCATTACCTACAGTAAATTTTCAATATGCGTTTTAATAAAACCATAGACGAAGATGTATTTTTATATAGAAGTATGTAGTGTAATATGACGTAATTTCAGATTTAAATATAATATACTAGAGAATTCTAATACATAGACAACAATTAATTCAGTAGTTGCAATTCTAACTCAGTTTAATAAATTAAATCTTGTTGACCCAGAGTGAGCCTTGAAAGGTCAATGCTATTAAGTCTCTTTCGATTTCATTGAAGACGACGTGACTTACATCATGTAGCTACGATCGAATTACTAACTGTAAACTTTACTTTTAAAAATAACAGGATTCCATGTATTATTAAATATGATGAAATTGAGATATGTGAAGAGAACTTTCTCTTCACTTCTTTCAGCTGGTTTTTATTATTATTCAATACGTCCTAGCCCAAAAAAATCAAAAGACTTAGTTCAACATCGAAATAAGTGTTAAGACGATATTCAGTTTCTGAAAGCTACATTAGGAGGGAAGTGCTTAATCAAATCCTTTACTTACCAGTAGTCTATCAAAGGCGGATGGCGACCCTCCTCGCTGAACGTGACCGAGGACGGTAATCCTCGTGTCTTGCTGCAAGTTGTCCACCACGACTTTCTTCACCAGCTCCGCGGTGATCGGCTTACCCTCGCGGTCGATCGCACCCTCAGCCACGATGATAATGTTCAAACGCTGACCTGATTTACGCTCCTATCCAAGAAATGTCAGGTCATATATTTGCAATATCAGTTGCAATTTTATTCATCTCGTTTCATACTTGCTCAAACGTTCATTAAGATTCTAATGTTTATTTATCTAATATGAAACTATAATTTAGCATGCAGAGCCTTGCATTCAAAAATTATAGCAAGTCCGTTACATAAGGAAGCTACAACTTTTCAGGATTATCAACAATAAACAAATTGCTGTCTAATTATAAACTCATGAACTACGGAGTTTAAACAACTCCGCCAACTCAAGCCAGCTTATGTCGACATAGGTAGGTAAGTACGTCGATACAATTTTCTTTTTCAAAACTAATCAGTTCTGACTGAATATACTGCTTAGTTCAATCGTAACGTTTAGATATGTTATTCATTTTATTAATAAGAATAAACAAAAAAATAACGGAAATACATTTAGTATGAATGCACACCCAAGCAAAAATACATTTTTTCGTGCATAACCGATAGTAATAGGTTAATAGAACAGGAAGCAGTTTTAATATTATTCAACAACACAAATGTTAGTTAAGGACTAAATAGAGAGAAAAGACGCATGTACATAAAAGCAAGAGGTGGGAAGTGTATTATTTTTACTATTTAAATCGTTAATATTTTCTTAGACATTCTTGAAACAGCAGTATAGCAAATTGGGAGCATTTACTCCATAAATTAGAATCAACTTTAATAAATCCTTACAGCCAATCAACCAATTATTGTTACAATTGCAGTTGTTATTAGATATATCTTTAGTCATACATGACAATATAAAGAAATGTTATAACACTATAGTTTAAGCAGAACAGTGCTTCTCAATTAAGCTCGTACCTGTTGCAATCTTTTGCAAAGTTTTTCAACCCAATTATTGGGAACAGGGTCCTCTGGTATGAATACTTGATCAGCCTCACACGCGAGAGCGGCAACTAGGGCCAGATAACTGCAACAAGCAGCATCTGACCATAATGAACCATGCAAATGGTATCCAGTATTATGAATTTAATGAAAATTTTGACAACATCGAGAGTGAAATACACCTCAGAAAAACAATAGAGGATGATAGATGTGAAAGAGCCAATTCAGTCATGATGTGAATAAAAGTGATCCTGCTCCCATAACAAGAAAAAAACATTCTTGCCTCTTTAATTTTTTCACACAACTTTACTTCCCAATTGAGAGGCGCTGGGTCTTCACAAATAAAAGAATAAGTAGCATCCGTACAGAGTGCCGTTCATAAACAAAATGCACTAGGACAGGGGCAAGGTTTGAATATAGCATAAACTCTTGCCTGTTCTAACTTATAACAGAGTTTATCTCTCCAATCAACTGATGGTGGCGCTTCAGGGATAAATACAAAGTCTGCTTCTGATGACAAGGCGGTGACCAGAGCAAGATATCTATATCAAGAAACTTCAATTAAAATTCGTCCTCAAGCTGTAGTGTACATATTTGAATTGGCTCCATTGTTAAAAAAGCTACTGAGGCATAAAAAAGTAATAAATGACACATTACAGTGATAAATTCATGATAGTTTTGAGCTTGTTTTGTAACCTGCTACCCAAGCTAGTAATAATAATAATGACCTTTATTACTTCGCTAGTATTAGAAGGTTTATACAAATTGTAGATACTATTATATAAGAAAATAGCAAGCATCAACTCACCCACAATGACGACCCATAACCTCCATAATAAATGTCCTTTGATGAGAGTAGGCTGTACTGACAATTGCGTCAATGGCTTCAATAATACGATGCAGGGCTGAGTCTGTACCTATAGTCATATCTGTTCCACAAAAGTCATTGTCGATGGACCCCACCTTAAATATAGTTATTTTTTATATTTAACATAATGACATTTATAATATATTTAAAACCATAAACATACCAATCCAGCAATATGCAAATATTTGTACTTCTCCCTCTGGTCCTTTGTTATCTTGTTGTTTTCTAATAACTCATCTAACAAGTTTGACCATTCCAGTCTGAACAGATTTGCTCCAGTCAAGGATCCATCACCACCAATCACAACTAAGTTTGTAATTCCTCTTGTAACCAAATTGTAAGCAGCCTTAAGGCGTCCTTCCTTTTTCCTAAATTATAAATATTATATCTAATAAACTTTTATAATGACATAGGTACAGATAAATGACTAAATATTACTTACATAAAATCCATGCAGCGAGCGGAACCAATTATAGTTCCACCTTTATGAATGATAGAACTCACAGAAGACCAATTTGCTTCTTCGATATTGTCACCACCATCCACCATTCCTTGATATCCCTCACGGATAAAATAAACTTTACATCCCAGGTAAATCCCCATTCTTACTACGGAACGTACTGCTGCATTCATACCCTGAGAGTCTCCACCACTAGTAAAAACAGCGAGGCCCTTCCCTTTATGAGAGCCTCGCTCGATAAATTTTTGCGTCTTAGACACATCCATTTTTCTTTAATTTTTAAATCGTCTGATTTGCCTACAAGTTTAAAATTTTAATTTTTTAATTAAATATTTAGAAATAAGTTTTAAAAACACAGCTACTCAAGTCAGTATATCACATATAGTAATAACTATTTTTTGGACATATATTTAATTATATACGCACCAGAATTATATTTATTTATTACAAACGAATTTCAAACACCGGGAAGGTGAACTTTACCAAGGTGACCTTTACTTTTTGACATTTGACACGACAATTTTGACACATTGTATCGTTTCGAACAGCTAATTTATTGTTTAAAAAAAATATAGAATTTATTCACTTATGATCGAGTCCAAAATGAATTAAAAAACTATTCTGTCGATAGTGATTAATTTTTTTCTTTATTTTTTATAATTTTTAACAATCATCATATCATTCCTATTAAACTTATTCACATATTACAATATCGAAGTTATATTTCTATACAGACAGAATAAATCGATCAAGACTACTGTTATTATAATATTGTACCTATATAGTTAAAAAAAATCATAAAATATAATATCATAGATGATACACATAATATCTGTACTCAATATTTTTGACTTAGGGTTTCTGGAGTTTTTTGGCGGGAATTGTGCGGCGTCTATATGTAATCTCGATTGAATATTCCTTTTTTGGTGCATAAAGTGATTTAATGTATGATTGTGATAGTGTATCATGCAGTAAACTAGCTAATAGGTGTCCAAGAAATGAAGAATTCATTTGAGAGCGCTTAGTAGCGCCGTTCCGATTGCTCCAAGATTCGTTTAGGTTCTTCGTAAAGTTCACTATCACTTTACGAAGGGCAGAAAGAAATGAAGTGAAGTGTAAAAATAATAAATAAGATATGACCTAAAGGTCTTTGTTACCAGGTCATTAAATTAAATAATAAAAAAAAAAAAACTTAGGGTTTCTAAGTAAGCTATGGTCGCGACTCGCGAGACTCGACTGTCGCAACTTGTGCTCGTATTGGTAAAAAGAAAAAACAACAAGTAATAAATTTTGTTGGAAATGTATTTTTATTGTTTGTTTAGTACACAACATTTAATAGTAATTGTTTAATTGCAGTGTTTTCAGTTGCATACAAATCTTGATAGGAATTGAATCCAGAAAGTTACAAAATGTCAGCAGAATCAGATATGGAATATTCGGATAATGATGGTGACGAGTATGACTATTACGGAGAACAAGATGATTGTGATATGGAAACCGTTGACCAGAGTAAAACTGATCCTGAATATTTTTTATACTCTTGCTTAAGAGTTGAAGAAGTAGAAAAACTTTTAAATGAATCTATTGAACTGCTTAGCAATAGCCTTCAGATAACGCCTTCACTAGCAAAAGTTTGTGTCATAATAGTTTTGTTTATTGATCTATAAAACAGTCTAATAATAAAGATTAATTCGAAAACATTTATTTACAGGTGATTCTGCATGCTTACAGGTGGAATGCCCAAGAAATTATAAATAAGTATAAGGACAATGCTACTGAAGTACTAGTTTATAGTCGAGTAAAGCCGAGTGTGCCTTCAATGGTGGGAAGCTCCAATCGTTCGCATTGTGCTGTTTGTGCTAACTCGCCTCCTTTACACAAATTTAGTGCCCTAGCCTGTGGTCATTACTTCTGTAATGATTGCTGGGCAATGCATTTTGAAGTACAAATTATGCAAGGTAATTTATTATTGTATTGTTTATTGTTCATGATTAACAGAATACAATTAAACTTATAATCTTAGAGAATATATGTATTTTAAAATCCTGTGAATATAGATGAATAAATATCAAATTGCATGTTATATATTTCGCAGGTGTATCTAATACAATACAATGTATGGCTCAAGAGTGTGAAGTGAGAGCTCCGGAAGACTTTGTGCTGTCTCATGTCACAAAGCCTACACTCAGGGAACGCTACCAACAATTCATGTTTAAGGACCATGTAAAGTCACATCCGCAGTTAAGATTTTGCCCAGGCCCTAATTGCCAGGTATCTTTCATATCTTAGTCATGTATAACAATAACTTGAATGAATAATTGTAAATAAATGAGTTTTATTGTACTTTCATTTATGTATACATTATGCCACCTTATTAATTTGTCAATCAATGATGTTTTAGTGGATTTTCCAAGCATGGGTTCGTGAAGGTGCACGTCGGGTTGAATGTCAAGGTTGTGAATTATTAACTTGTTTCTCCTGTGGAGCTCCTCATCATGCCCCTACAGATTGTGTTACTATACGTCTGTGGTTAACAAAGTGTGCTGATGACTCTGAAACAGCTAATTATATAAGTGCTCATACAAAGGTAACATATTATGATACTATGATGTATTGCTTGGATCTCCTAATATGCTTGACATATAACTTATTGTGTTTTTTAGGATTGTCCTAAATGTCAAATATGTATTGAAAAAAATGGTGGATGCAACCATATGCAATGTGGAGCATGTAGACATGACTTTTGTTGGGTATGCCTAGGGGACTGGAAATGTCATGGATCAGAGTATTATGAATGTAGCAGATATAAAGAGGATCCTAACTTAGCTAGTGACAGTCAACATGCACAGGTGAGCCTATATTTAGTACTAGCTGTCCCCGTGGTGTTACCTGCAGTTTATTAGAGAAATTAAATGGTAAATTTTCCCACAGTAAAACATAATCTATGTGTTAATCAGGGTCTCAATGAACTACATAATTATGAAGTTTGGTGTGGACCAAATTCTATCAAAATAATAAACAAACATTCACAAACCCAAGCCTTAATCATATCAGTGTAGATTCCTAAAATATAAAAAAGGCAATATGTTATTTTTAAAAAAATGTAAAGCCAATACAATGTTAATTATTTTAGGCTAGAGAAGCATTAAAAAAGTATTTGCATTACTATGAGAGATGGGAAAATCATGCTCGATCTCTTAAACTAGAGGAGCAAACTTTAGCAAATTTGAAAAGTCGAATAAATCAAAAGGTAATAAATAATTACTATTTATATATAATAAAAACAATTTTTTATATTTAAGTATATCACAAAAAATAACTTGTTTTAAAGGTCATGGCGGGTGAAGGTACTTGGATTGATTGGCAATACCTTTGGGATGCAGCTAAGCTTTTAAAACGCTGCAGATATACCTTACAGTATACATATCCATTTGCTTATTATATGGATGTTGGTCCTAGAAAGGAGCTTTTTGAATATCAACAAGTAAGCACTATTAATACCCAATACTCTTTTTACTCAGCATATTGTAAATGAAAAATTGTATACTTAAATTGATTTTCAAATAATATTTTAATACCTACGTTTTTATAGCCACAACATAGAAAGTACTAAAAATGGCTTATACTAATTTATAATAAAATTACAGGCCCAATTAGAAGCAGAAATAGAAAATCTCTCATGGAAAGTTGAAAGAGCAGAAACCACAGACAGAGGAGATTTAGAAAATCAAATGGATATAGCAGAGAAACGACGTACAACATTGCTCAAGGATTTCTTAGATATAAATACGAATATCGCGTCTAGTAGTAAAGTCTAAAATAAAAGCTAATATTTTTAAATTAATCATACAAATGAATATGAATAGCAAAAGCACATTTGTATTATATCTGTGAATGCTAGATTTTTGATTTGCCAAAGTATATTTATTAAAGTGATTTTGCAATAAAATAGATAATTCACTGCTGCATGACTTTGCGTTTTATTTCCATATACTAATGTCCCTAATTAGAAATTAGTAGTACTATGTTAAAGATTTAGGTTATTTAACCAACAAGAGAAAAAAGAGAGGTTTGTCAATGCAAAGAAACTTATGACCGGCCACCGAGTGAACGGATTAAACGCGTCCCTGTCTAACTCACGACAAAACACATAATATTCTTATTTCTTTCTTTTTTCTAACGTAAAAAATATCGTAATATTACGAAAACCTCTGGGATTGTTTATTTTTTCGAGGTGAATAAATACGGTAACGGGGTGACAAGGGACGGCTAAAGTACAAATAGAATCGTGTATACTTAGTAAATAGGGACATGAAAGTTGATTAAAAGTTTGAATGGGGTCAGGGCTGCTACAACATGAATTGAACATACTTATTATCGTATTGTTTGCCAGGATTTCACTTTTTATTAAAATAAGGCATTTTCAATATATTACAATTTATGGGTCTTCGTTGTTTAATGCATTACATATATTAATCTTTAAGCAGAAGGTAATTAGATCTTTTTTTTAAATAGGAAAGAGACAACCCTACTAGTTTTTTCCAAGTTACCCATGTCTCGTTCCAGGTCACCCCACTTCAAGCATGAATAGGGACAGCCTTTTTGGTAAAATATCTAAATTTGAACTAATTCTGGTGATATTTTTAACATTTACGTAAAGCATTAACTGCCGGAAACCCTTGGAAAGAGTTATCAATATTGCATTCGTCCTACAACATCGATTAATTTCAGTGAGAAGTTCGATTTTGTGCCTATTCACCCCGTTTTACATCGATTAAAGATATTTTACATAGGTATCTCAGTTATTTTAAATAAAGAATTCCTACTTCATTTGACATTACAAATTAGACTTTGACATACATATTGCATGGACTTATTTGATATTACTTCCAAACAATAAATAGTAAATCATTATTTTTGATGTAATTTACCCTGTAAGTAAAATAAACATGAATTTATTGTCTCATTGTTGTCCACTTAGGAATGGAAGTATTAAGTTGTGGATAAAGTCATGTTGTCGACAAATAATTCCACCTATATCGTGTTATGACCATAGTGACGATAAAAATCGATCATACAAGCGAGAGTGTATTCAACAAGACAATAAAGTATTTTCAAATTATCGGCTTTCGCCCCCCTTTTTTACGCAAGTGCGATTTCAGAAAGATTATCCTCGTCTTCATCGCGACACGGAAATACCTAACTTTGATTATTATAGAAAAGGCGAATTTAAAGACATCACTAAAACTTCTTGGGGTTCTGGTAACAGAAAACAAGGATACACATACACAGTTGGCTTTTTTGGTGTTTTGTGTGGGGTTTATGGACTTAAATCCGAACTTACTCATTTCATCACATATATGGCAGCTGCAGCCGATGTACTAGCTCTGGCATCTATTGAGGTCGATATATCAAATATCCCACCTGGTATGTGTTTTTCATATAAATGGAGAGGCAAACCTCTTTTCATTAAACATAGAACTGAAGTCGAAATAAGTGCCGAAGCCTCAACACCGATGTCTTCCTTAAGAGACCCGCAGACACCTGAACAACGCATGTTGAAACAACAATGGCTTATTGTAATAGGCATATGTACCCATTTAGGTTGCGTACCTGTTCCAAATTCTGGTGATTTTGCCGGAGGTTTTTATTGTCCATGCCATGGAAGTCACTATGATAATGCGGGTAGGACGCGCAAGGGGCCAGCACCTTTAAATTTAGAAGTTCCTCTGTATAAATTTACGTCAGACAATGTTGTCTTGGTTGGAGAGTAGAAAAATAAAAAATTGTATAAAAGATTGTAGATGTTAAATATCTTGTTTATTTGTAAGCCATCTGGCTTTATATTTGGAAAACATATTTTCTGTGTTGTTTACTGGTATAAAATAGCAATAAAAATTATGCAAAAGCCAATGGCTTTACAATTTTGAATTTTTATTATTAAACGTTCCTTAAAAAACGATTATGTACATAATATTATGTAAACATCGGTCATAAGCAATTCCATAAACAATAGCTCTTTTTTCGTAATTTGTTGTCGATGGTTAAGGAATCAAAGTTGCCATCACTAGTTGCAAAAGAAGCTCCATGCAATCGTCAGTATTTTATGAGAGGTCGCTAAAATGGCGACCACGAGTGATTCGAAGGCGCCTTTGCGCCAAGTTAAAAGAGTACAATTTGGAATATTATCACCAGATGAAATTGTAAGTATGATAAAACAAATCACTTAATTTGTTAATAACTTCAAAATAGATGAAATAACATTATTGTGATATATTTACTCGTACGATAAGACGACTACCTAGGACTTGCGTCGTGTTTTCCTTAAAGTCACAATTCACAAACAACTACACCTACAAAGTTTTCTTTGCAACTTTTGTTATAGTTCTTAGAATTCACTCACAAATTCCTTGCAGCGACGAATGTCAGTCACAGAAGGGGGCATACGCTTCCCTGAAACAATGGAAGGTGGTAGACCGAAACTTGGAGGACTCATGGACCCTCGACAAGGGGTGATTGATAGAACTTCCAGATGTCAAACTTGTGCGGGAAACATGACTGAGTGTCCGGGTCATTTTGGTCATATTGACCTGGCCAAACCAGTATTTCATATTGGTTTCATCACGAAAACGATTAAGATTTTGAGATGTGTCTGCTTTTATTGCTCAAAACTGCTCGTCAGCCCGGTACTTATTATCAAATATTTATATCAAATAGCTAATATTCCCAATAAAGACAAATTATAATGCATATTTATTTTCAGACAAATCCAAAAATAAAAGAAGTTGTTATGAAGTCAAAGGGTCAACCGCGTAAAAGATTGACTTATGTTTATGATTTGTGTAAAGGCAAAAATATTTGTGAGGGTGGTGAAGATATGGATATTGGTAAAGAAGGAGAGGAAGGTAAAAGAGGGACAGGTCACGGAGGTTGTGGTCATTATCAACCATCTATTAGAAGACAAGGACTTGATCTGACAGCTGAATGGAAACATGCTAATGAAGATACACAGGAGAAAAAAATTACAATAACAGCAGAAAGAGTTTGGGAAATATTAAAGCAAATAACAGGTATATTTATTTTTATTAAAATTATGATGCACAGTGTTTGTCGCTGCTTAGTCTATATATTAATATTATTAAGAAAGTTTGTGTGTTTTTTAAATTTTAAGGGGTAATCTCAGGATCTTCTGAACCAAGTGTAAAAATTCTTTCACCAATAGAATGCCACACTATTGCTGAGAGTCATAGGCCATATAGAAAAAAATTGTTAACATAATGCCTAACGAAGTGGGCACGGGTCCCCTAGTATTAAATAGAGTCACTTTCTATCTAATAATATACAATCCTTATTATAATATAAAGAGTTCAAGTTAATGTATGGAAAAGCCATAATCTGAAATAAAAATTACTAAACAAATTTTGTTTTTAGATGAAGAATCATTTATATTGGGCATGGATCCCAAATTTGCAAGGCCAGATTGGATGATTGTTACTGTTTTACCAGTTCCACCATTATCAGTAAGACCAGCTGTTGTAATGTTTGGATCTGCTAAAAATCAAGATGATTTGACACACAAACTTGCAGATATAATAAAAGCTAATAATGAATTAATGAGGAACGAACAGACCGGAGCTGCTGCTCACGTGCTTGCGGACAATATAAGAATGCTACAATTTCATGTTGCTACATTTGTTGATAATGATATGCCTGGAATGCCCAAGTGAGTACAAATACTTATATTATTTAATGTTTACAATTTTAATAAGCTATATTTTTAAGATTTCTATTTATTTATTTATTTATTTATGAGCACCAACAAGTAGGACAACAATTTGTGATTGATTCTTACAGTTTCGCACCAGTAAATTAGCAATTGCCCACTTAATTATAGGTGCTCTAAAAATTCAAAACATGTATATGGTTCGGTTCGAAAACGGTATATGGCTCAGGTTGCCTGGCAGAGATTGCTAGTTAGCAATAAGGCCGCCTTTTGTACGTTATTTTTTATACATGTGCTCATTTTGTATTATTTTTAATGTACAATAAAGTGTATAAATAAATAAAAATGGTATGGGTTAGAAAATTAAACATTATCAACTAGTAAAATAAAAAGTAATTAAATTCTAATGATCAACTATTAATTTCAATGTCAAAGTTTTGTTTATATTTATAAGTCATTATTATTTAATAAGTTAGTCAAAATAATTTTCTTAAAACTAAATAAATTATTATGAAAAATGTCGAGTTCATCACTGTCGTCATTCCTTATAGCTAATCTGTAAATATTATTCAATTACAATGCGGTTCATAGGCGAAACTCGACCATGGCGGGACCGAGTTAATTTTTCAACGAAAGGCGTATACTTCATTTTTCTGACGGATTTAGCCGGGGCGCGAATCATTACTTTTGCTAATAGATCGGGAGAGTCAATCGAATTGTTTACAAGTTTGTATAAAAATGTGTTATCTAATATACGTCTACGTATATTAGATAACACATTTTATCTATTGATTTATTTCTGTTATAATTCTTAAAAAAAAGGATTGTATGCCATTACTACATATGGACTAACATTATAGGCTATATCCATGTTATTTTATATATTTTTAATACCAAATATAAATAATTCCTTATTTTACCAAATAAAATAATAACCCATTAGTATAAAGCTCTTATTTAAAAATAAGTATACTGCTATTTTGAGCACATTAAATGAAAGTGACATTTAGATTTTGATACATTTGAGTTAAGTGACTGAAATGCCAATGCAAATAAAGAATTTAATTAAAGTTGATGTCTTATTTAAAAACATGTTAGGGAATTTTAATTTCACTATTTAACTGAAGTAAAATTTATTTAATTGTTATACATGTATGTTTTTTTGCACTGAGGTTACAACAAAATATTTCATTCATTTTAAAGTTATGTACATTTTCCCATTGTATCAGTGATAGTGAAATAATAATGTTAGTATATTTAACAATAATGTATCTGTAAAGATATTATTGTTTAATTTTTACCTTCTTTTCTAGAGCTATGCAGAAATCTGGAAAACCATTAAAAGCAATCAAAGCTCGTTTGAAAGGCAAGGAAGGCAGAATAAGAGGAAATCTTATGGGAAAACGTGTGGACTTCTCTGCTAGAACTGTAATTACCCCGGATCCGAATTTACGTATTGACCAAGTTGGTGTACCCAGATCAATTGCACAAAATTTAACATTTCCTGAGTTGGTTACACCTTTCAACATTGACAGAATGCAAGAACTTGTACGAAGAGGAAATGCCCAGTATCCTGGTGCAAAATATATTGTACGAGACAATGGCGAGAGAATAGATTTAAGGTTCCACCCAAAACCTTCAGATCTTCATTTACAGTATGGTTATAAAGTGGAACGCCATTTAAGGGATGATGATTTAGTTGTATTCAACCGTCAACCTACTCTGCATAAAATGAGTATGATGGGTCACAGAGTAAAAGTTCTACCTTGGTCAACATTCCGTATGAATTTAAGTTGTACATCTCCATACAATGCTGATTTTGATGGGGATGAAATGAATTTACATGTACCACAATCTATGGAAACCCGTGCAGAAGTCGAAAATATACATATCACTCCCAGACAGATTATTACTCCACAAGCCAACAAGCCTGTTATGGGTATTGTACAAGATACACTAACTGCAGTTAGAAAAATGACTAAAAGAGATGTGTTTTTAACAAAAGAACAGGTAATGAATCTTCTCATGTTCTTACCTACCTGGGATGGTAAAATTCCACAACCCTGTATTTTAAAACCAACACCCTTGTGGACTGGTAAACAAATATTCACATTGATCATCCCTGGAAATGTTAATATGGTAAGAACACATTCCACACATCCAGATGAGGAAGATGATGGTCCATACAATTGGATATCACCTGGAGATACAAAAGTAGTGGTGGAACATGGAGAATTGCTGATGGGTATACTGTGTAAAAAATCATTGGGTGCTTCTGCGGGTTCACTTCTGCATATTTGCATGTTGGAACTAGGTCATGAGACAGCAGGTCGCTTTTATGGTAACATTCAAACAGTTATCAATAATTGGTTACTTCTCGAGGGTCACTCAATTGGTATTGGAGACACTATTGCTGACCCTCAAACATATCAAGAAATCCAGCGTGCTATAGTGAAAGCCAAAGATGATGTCATAGAAGTTATTCAAAAAGCTCACAATATGGAATTAGAACCAACACCTGGTAACACATTGAGGCAGACTTTCGAAAATCAAGTGAATCGTATATTGAACGACGCTCGTGACAAAACTGGTGGATCAGCTAAAAAATCTTTGACTGAATATAATAATCTTAAAGCTATGGTGGTGTCTGGTTCTAAAGGATCTAATATTAACATTTCTCAGGTTATTGCTTGTGTAGGTCAACAAAACGTTGAAGGTAAACGAATTCCATTCGGCTTTCGTAAGAGAACTTTGCCACATTTTATTAAGGATGATTATGGTCCAGAATCTAGAGGTTTTGTAGAAAACTCTTATCTTGCTGGTTTGACGCCATCAGAATTCTACTTCCACGCTATGGGTGGTCGTGAGGGTCTCATTGATACAGCTGTAAAAACGGCCGAAACTGGTTACATCCAGCGACGTTTGATAAAGGCTATGGAGTCTGTCATGGTACATTACGATGGTACAGTTCGTAACTCAGTGGGGCAACTTATTCAGTTGCGTTATGGTGAAGATGGTTTGGCTGGTGAAACAGTGGAATTCCAGAACCTTCCAACAATCAAACTATCAAACAAGGCCTTTGAAAAGAAATTTAAGTTTGACCCTACAAATGAAAGATATTTAAAGAGAATCTTTAGTGAAGATATTATAAAGGAGCTTACCGAATCTGGTTATGTTATTGCTGATTTGGAAAGTGAATGGGATCAATTAGGTAAGGACAGAGCAGTATTGCGAGAAATTTTTCCAAGTGGTGAATCCAAGGTTGTGCTACCATGTAATTTCCGAAGGATGATTTGGAATGTTCAAAAGATTTTCCACATAAATAAAAGGTCTCCGACAGATCTAAGTCCCATAAAAGTAATTCAGGGAGTCAAGGATTTGCTAAAGAAATGTGTCATTGTGGCAGGGGAAGATCGGCTTTCTAAACAAGCTAATGAAAATGCAACTTTACTGTTTCAATGTTTAGTGAGATCTACTTTATGTACAAAGTTTGTTTCTGAGGACTATAGGCTATCAACTGAAGCATTCGAATGGTTGATTGGTGAAATTGAAACGCGATTTCAACAAGCTCAAGCTAATCCTGGGGAAATGGTGGGAGCCTTAGCCGCTCAGTCCCTTGGAGAACCTGCTACTCAGATGACATTGAACACTTTCCATTTTGCTGGTGTATCATCAAAGAACGTAACCCTCGGAGTACCGCGTCTGAAGGAAATTATTAACATATCAAAGAAACCCAAGGCTCCTTCTCTCACTGTTTTCCTTACTGGTGGTGCAGCGCGAGACGCAGAAAAAGCTAAAAATGTTTTGTGTCGTTTGGAACATACAACTTTGCGAAAAGTTACAGCTAATACAGCAATCTATTATGATCCTGATCCTCAAAATACTGTCATTGCTGAAGATCAAGAGTTCGTTAATGTTTACTATGAAATGCCTGATTTCGATCCAACCAAAATTTCGCCATGGCTATTACGTATTGAATTGGACCGTAAAAGGATGACTGATAAAAAACTTACTATGGAACAAATAGCAGAAAAAATAAATGCAGGCTTTGGCGATGATTTGAATTGTATATTTAACGACGACAATGCTGAAAAACTTGTCCTTCGTATAAGAATTATGAACAATGAGGAGAGTAAGTTCCAAGATAATGATGAAGAAACTGTTGATAAGATGGAGGATGATATGTTCCTAAGATGTATTGAAGCAAATATGCTTTCTGATATGACACTTCAAGGCATTGAAGCAATTGCAAAAGTATACATGCATTTACCACAGACTGAAGCTAAAAAACGTATAGTTATAACAGAGCAAGGTGAATTCAAAGCGATTGCCGAGTGGTTGTTAGAAACTGACGGTACATCCTTAATGAAAGTCCTTTCGGAGCGAGATGTAGACCCCATCAGAACTTTCAGTAACGACATTTGTGAAATTTTCCAAGTGCTTGGTATAGAAGCCGTTCGTAAATCTGTAGAAAAGGAAATGAATGCCGTGTTGCAATTCTATGGCCTGTACGTGAACTACCGCCACTTGGCTTTGCTTTGTGACGTGATGACTGCTAAAGGTCATCTTATGGCTATCACTCGTCACGGTATTAATAGACAAGACACTGGTGCTTTGATGAGATGCTCTTTTGAAGAAACAGTTGATGTGCTTTTGGATGCTGCGAGTCACGCAGAAGTGGATCCCATGAGAGGCGTGTCTGAAAATATTATAATGGGTCAATTGCCTAGAATGGGAACAGGTAATTATTTTAATTTTTTAATAAAATGTGATTTAATGAAATTTTTAATAAAATTTAATATTCTTTTAATGTTTCTTTTTTATAATTATAACCAATCCCCACAGATTGTTAATTTATATGTACATCCTTTTAAAGGTTGCTTCGATTTGTTGTTGGATGCCGAAAAATGTAAACATGGTATGGAGATGGGTGGATTGGGCGTCGGCTTAGGTGTCGGCGGAGGAATGTACTTCGGTGTAGGAACACCTTCCATGACACCTTTGATGACTCCGTGGTCCAACCAAAATACACCTGGCTATGGTAGTAGCGTCTGGTCGCCTGGTCAAGGTAAGCTATTTTTTTATCTATGAAAATATATGAAAAAATATACATTACTAGAAATTTCTACTTTCACAGTATAATCGTTTAATAGCATTAATTGCAAAATGTGAAATCATTATCAAATATAATATATGTAAAATGTATTATACGCGAAGTAGAATAAATTTTTAACTATTTTTTTTACAGTGGGCAGTAGCATGACTCCGGGGCCTTCGTTTTCTCCGTCTGGTGCGTCTGACGCGTCGGGAATGTCGCCGTCCTACAGCGCGTGGTCACCTCAGCCGGGCTCTCCCGGCTCACCCGGTGCGCCCTTGTCTCCTTATGCGTCTCCTGCTGGAGCTTCTCCATCCTATTCACCCACTAGCCCCGTTTATGTCGGTGCATCTCCCAGCCTCACTCCTACTTCGCCACATTACTCGCCCACGAGCCCATCGTACTCTCCCACTTCACCCAACTATACACCAACGTCACCTATTTATACTCCGACTTCGCCGAGTTATTCTCCAACCTCACCGGGATACTCGCCGGCATCGCCATCGTACTCGCCGACTTCTCCGAGTTATTCGCCAACATCACCCGGCTATTCTCCAACCAGCCCGGCCTATTCGCCGACATCGCCTAGCTATTCCCCTACATCCCCTAGCTATTCGCCGACAAGCTCGTCGTATTCACCAACAAGCCCATCTTATTCACCCACGAGTCCCGCATATTCTCCTACGTCTAATAACTATTCCCCATCATCGCCCAGCTACTCTCCTAACAGCCCCGTTTACAGCCCGGCTTCGCACAGCTATTCGCCATCGTCACCCAATTATACGGCAATGTCCCCGGCCTATTCTCCTAAAAGTCACACATATTCACCGACTTCGCCGAAGTACTCGCCCACATCACCAAGTTATTCGCCATCGTCACCTAAAAATTCACCGACATCACCAAAATATTCACCGACTTCCCCATCCTTATCGGGTGGAAGTCCAACCTATTCGCCTACTAGTCCACAGTACTCTCCTACGAGTCTGCAGTATTCCCCGAGTCCGGCTTATTCACCTTCATCACCTCAACATCCCGGCAGCACAACTTACTCTCCGTCGTCACCAAACTATTCTCCGTCTTCACCAAATTACTCCTCACCAGGATACTCGCCTTCATCTACAAAATATTCCCCAACATCGCCAACGTTTCCACCCACTTCTCCCAATTATTCCCCTTCGTCTCCAGTATACTCTCCTAGTTCCGGTGGACCTTCATCATATTCTCCTGCATCACCTACATATTCATCAACTTCACCTGCTTATGATGACGATGATAATTAAACTTCCAATTATAAATACTATATTATCAAAATTTGTTATGGTTAGTTTATATAAATGAGATCAAAACCAACCATACAAATACAATACAATAATTTTTAAGTCGAGATCCATTCTAAAACTGAACGCTCAAGTGGCTTCAATCTTCATTTGTGGTTTTCAACTACTAAGATGCTAAGTTGTGATATGTTTTAGTGTATTAAGTATAGATTAATCGTATAAATATACTATACAGGATAAAATTAACAACTTGAAAAAAATAACAAAATATGTATCGCGAATATATGACGATAACATTTGAGGGATGCTTGTATTGTTGATCAGAAATTTATGGGAATGCATTGCTAGCCGAAGGCATTCAGTTTAACAATTATTCTATTAAATATTTCTTTACAACATTAAATATGTAATTTATTTTTAATTCATGTATGCTACTTTTACTATTTTTTTTAAGATAAATTGGTTGCGAATTTCTATGAAGAATTTTTGCCATTAATCTTTAAGAACAAAAAAAATACTAACGTTATTGAAAGTCCGTCATTTACATTGTCATCTTTTTATTTCTTTTTGTTCATAGTATTAGATTTCGAAGTTCATCAAAATCATCAACACATTGTTAGTGTAGTGATACATTCTTAATATCAGTAGTATTTTTGTAACACAAATTTAAGTAAATATAGCTATAGTTCATTACTTAAAAAAAGAATATAAAGAAAAATGAATAAAAATCTGACATATTTTTAAGAGGTTATTTTTTATATCTTAGGTAATTAAAAATGTTTGTAGTAATAGTATTAGGTGATAAAATGTAATTATTAATTGTTTCATAATAAATGTTTTTAAAATCAATAGTTGTATTTATTTGTAATGATTGACTACAAACAAGTAAAATTAAATTTTAATTTTGTAGATTTAGGCTCATTGGGATTGTAATAAGGTGAGCTAATTGAGTGAGGATTTCCTTTTCGTAAGGTCAAAAATGTAACATGATTTTTATGCATATCCATAAATATACTTCTGAGGCAACATCTTGCTTGATGACGACCTGATATTTTTTGGACCTTTTCCTCGAAAAGTACATGAACACTATGTTTATTGTTAACGTATTAGTCCATTGAAATGTTTCATGAGCTTTGCATTTTGCATTTCAAAACTGAAACTGTAATTGAACTTTTACAATTTTCCCAAAGGGATGAAAATACGGCCGAAAAGGGGTACTCTGGCTATGAGTAGCCACGGCCACTTTGGACACTTTAACTTTAAAAATTTTTTAAACAATAAATATGAACTTCATTTTTTTTTTCAAAAATCATCACTATTCCGAATCAAATGACACCTCATTTATAATTTTCGGTGACTGCTGAAAAAAGTTGGTCCAAATGGCACTTGTTGACTAGACTAATAGTTTCTCCTTTATAGGTAATAATTTATGGAGATTGAAACACAAAAATGTATAGTACAATTTATTATTTATAACTGGGTATACATTATTTAAGAATGAGCGTTGTTATATTATAATTATTTAAATTATAAATCTTCATTAAAGCTTAAATTCAGAAACTATCAAAGTAAGTAGGACTATCTAAGAACTACATAAGTACATAACATTTACATCGTATCTTTCTGAAAAATAATTAACGGACAGGTAGAGCAGTATTTCCGCACCTAACAACGTTTTCATGTTTAACATTTAGGTATCGACTACTAACATTTAATTTATGTGTGTATCAGAACTGTTCTATACGAAAAAAAATACAAATTTGTTAATTATATCTGTATCTACAAACAAATTGTTGAAAAAGTAAATTGTATATTCACAGGATTATGCCATGAAAGGTACAGGTACCACCATTGTTAAGATAATAGCTGTGTAAATATAACTTAACTTATACATATTTAAATATTTATCATATAATTTTAGTACCTACGTAGGTACTAGTATCTACGTTTTGATAAGGATTAAGTATAAAGTCCGGCTTAGTAGTATGCGGAGCCATTAAATGTTCTCAACATATTTCTTATGTTATTTTTAATTTTCTTTGTTTTAAGTAGTAATATTATATTGACCAGTTGGCAGTAATCATACTTTTGCAAATAGCTCTACGTACCGCAGTTAATGCAGATATAAGTAGGTAGTATAAATTATATATGTATTAAAGAGGAAGACAACTCAGATGTATAATTTAGCACATAAGGAAGAATATTAATATATAGTCTAATATTTTGAGCTCAGGTATTTTATATATTTTTTTATTTGCTTTAGGTACATAGTAAAAAATCCTTTACCTACATTAGAAGTTAAATCATACATATACACCTTATTTAAAATATGCAGTGCAAATGGTTCCTATGTTATTAAAAAAACAGGCTAATGTGTTCAAAAACATTTTAGGAAAGTTGTGCTCCTGGTCAGTGACGGATCCAGCTTTGGTGCCAACGGGGGGGGGGGGGGTCATATTATGTCAGTTGTGGTCAAATAAGTGTAGCTTCGGTGCTAGCGGGGGGTAGGGGTTTGACGTCAGGCCCTCTCTGGCGTCACATAGTTGTGGTCAAGTAAAAATAGGTATTTTTATAAGGTAATTTATGTTCAATTAGGGTTCCACCTTGTCCTGGAACCAGCTCAGGGGGATCTCCCCTGGATCCGCCATTGCTCCTGTTACAAGTGTATAAATAATTTATATATCAGAATCCCATTGCGCTACTTATATTTAATATAATGTAGATATATTACATACCTTATGTATTTCAAACACTACGTTACTCCCTACAATGACAAAGAATTTTTACACGATGTTGTAATACGCGTAAACGTGTCATGAGGCATAATAATTTAATAAAACGAACACAGCCATTTTATAATTCTATCGTTACATTTAAAACTACTTGCTTGATTAGGCTAAGCATTAAAATGTGTCGTTTCTAAGGTCTTAGGTATGTACTCAACTAGAACACATTTAAACATTATCTTTGCGGTAATGACTAAGGTGTCGTTCGATGCGACGCCGATAAAACTCACATATGTTTGTAATTAATTACTACGTAACGTTAGTTTTAAAACAAATACATTTCACATATTGTAACAACGCAGAACGAAGAATGTCATAAATTAGAGAAACTTTCTTGAAAATATTGAGGAAAATTTGAAACTAAATATAATTGTAAATAGAAAAACTTCATACATCAAACTTAATTATTTAAAAAAATCTGTTAGAATATGAAATAATGAGCTTAGACATTATAGCCATTATTATATCAAAACATCCACGTAAAAACGTTATAAAATCTTATGATAAGCTTACTTTCCTCGATATATTTCAATGATACGGTCTTGATCAACGTATTCAAAGATATGTGGGGCGTCCATCAGAATACCAACAGTACCAGCTGTTGTCACTAAGAAAAATATATAGAGCTGAAGTCTGTCAATAACCATGGCCACATATTTCCAATCTTCACGAGTCTACAAAAAATTATATATTAATTATTTCGTCTTTAAATAAATAATGTATAAAATGTTAGTATGAGCATTACCTGAATATATAAATCCTCGTTACGTAAGTGTTCTGCAATGAATTCAACTGCCTCCGTAGCTTTAGCTGCTTCGGGGGACAAAAGTAAAGAATCTGAGCTCTCTGACTCCCGTCTCTCGCCAAGGCCAAGACCTCCGAGCGCTCCAAGTCCACCTAAAGCCCCGACTTCGCCTCCACCACCAGCTGCCCTGCTGATTTTGCAGTTTGGATGGTGCAAATCCGACAATTCCATTGCCTCCATTTTACTTTGTTTCGAGCCTATAGCGCTGTAAGTGGGCAAAACGAATTAGTTCATATTAATATAACTAAAAAATTATTTTAGACTTTACCTATTGGTCTTTTGAAAACTATTTTAAAATTAAACGTTGTCTTATATAGGGAGGACATTACCTAAATTCAAGCAAACCTCGATAAAAAATATAGATTTGAAACATGGCTCTTCTTCGAATGGAAAGATATTTGTATGATATTTATTGTTTGTTTGATTTGTACTGTATATTAAACATGAGTTTTACTTTGTGAATATACCTTATATGTTTTGGTAAGTCATGAGGAGCAGCAGCGTGTGGCGGTGCTCCCATTCCAGGCATTTCCATCATCCATCGAAGACGAGTTTTGCGAGGTCGACGCATTATCAGAAGAGTAGGCAAGTAGTTTAAAAAGACACTGCGTATCCATAACGGCATTCTAAAAACGTATTATTATTTTATTAAATTATGGCACTCTTTTATTAAATTTAATCATTTTTACATATAATACATATCGATTAATACCTATGTGTTCGTGGTCCTCGGAAATTCCAATTTATAATAATAACAGTGACGAGAATACTGACGGTATTCATAATAAATGTAAACAGTAAATATTTCGCAATCAATGGAAGTACTAAAGACGTCGGCGGAAGAATCTTTGACACAAGGAGCAGAAACACAACCAACGATAGAAGAATGCTGATACCCAACGTGACCTGAAAATCATTGATAGATTTAGAAAAACAGGTAAATATATAGAAAAATTAACATATAAAGAAAACTTACTTTTTCTCCAGCTTCAGCAGGTAAATAAAATACGAGTACGCAAAGGAATGAAATCAAGACAGTTGGCAAAATCAAATTAACGGTGTAAAACAGGGTCTTTCTCCTTATTATTATGTAAAATGTGATATCGGTTTCAGTGGGATGATTGCCTTCATAAATATTCAAGTAAGCGGGCACTTCTATAATATCCCATGTGCCCGATTTCCAATAATCGGAAAGATCGACAAAATTTTTATTATTGTATAACGCGAGAGATACTTGATCGCCGTTAAATGTCCAAGATCCGAATTTCATAATACATGTTTGTTGATCAAAGGGGAAGTAGGTTACATCAATGGTACATGAGCTCTGAAAAAAAACATTACTATAAGATCAACACTTGAAAATACATAAAAATAATAATAATAAGAATATTACCTGGTAAATAGCTGGGGGTACCCAAAGCACTTCTCCGTTTGGATAAATCAAAACGTTGGATTTGTATCGAACTTCGTAGTTTCCATCGGCGCTAAAATTTTATTATTTTAAAATTTGTTAGTATTTATATTATTACTAATTATTTTTAACATGCTATCCTTAGAAGAGTAAATTGTATTTACTTAAGGAATAAGTATAAATGCATATTTTGAAGAAGCTTGATTAAGTATACCTACCTACTACTTTATCATAATTACTTACTTATTGAAAAGGACTATATCTGGTTTCCAAACTTTGTCGGGGGGCAGTCGAAGTACTCCAATGCCGCCGTAATCGGCTTCATCCCACATCAGCTGATAGTCCATCCACACTAGTCGAAGCCACACGTTTGATTTCATGATTTGATTCTTCTCATTCTAAAAGAGATTTTAAATTTTATATATCTATTTAAATTAACTTGTCTATGTTACCACATCTACAGTTTAATCTCGTAGTTTGTGTACTATTTACTATAAAATATTAAGAGTAACATAGGGATGTTATGAAGTATATAGGATCTTATTCGCCCACTTGCAAACTTTAGTCAAATCCATACTGTATCTTTTGTGTGAGAGAATAACAAATATCCAAAACATTATTATACACTTTCCCACTTATAATATTAAGTAAGGATTTTCTTTCAAAATATGAAATATTATCTTATAAGTGAAAACCTCTATTCCAGTGTATGTCATCGCGTATCAAAATCAGAATTTCAAATTGAATATCGAGCAGGAAGGAGGACCTGTTTTTAAATAATGTGGGATGCAATATTTTTTACTTACAACATTGATGAGTTGAACAAAAGCAAGGCCAAAGCGGACGTCTACTTTTTGCGTCATGTTCTGGACAGGTCGGATTAGTTTGTTGTACCCGCGGAACAGATCGCGGACCAGCCGCTCCTCGTCTTCTGAACACCATCCTGTAACATTCCAATACCGTCATTCCCGTTGCTATTTATTAACCGACATTGACTAAAGATAAAGCTTACAAATAAAAATTAAATATAAGTTAGGTATATACTCATACTTGTTATGGCATTTACATAAGAATAGAATATTATTTTATAAAACTTAAAATTATGGTACAGTAATGCATTTAATATAATTACTTTTATAAAAGATTTCAGTAAATATTTATTACGTTGCTTGGTAATGAAAGCAATGCTTCGTATAAGGTTTGGCTTTTTCATTTGATGCTGCAACGGCGTCAGATCAATAGGGAGCAAATCGTGAGAGAAAATGTAGGCTCTCTTTTCAGATTTATTAACTTTTAATATCATACGTAGTTCGTAGCATGAAGTAGAAATAAAATTTAATTTAATCTGCAGCATGTATTATATATGTTAACCTAATAAAGAGTAAGACTTATATACTAAGAGAAAGCTTGTAGGTAGGACTTAAGGTTCATTTACTACAAATTAAATATTTGTAGTTAAATACTTCATACTACATAATCACTATATATTTTGTACATATGCCAGTACTATTCATTTCAGTAAATTTTATAATTTACTCCAATAAATAAACCCAAATCTCGAAACATTTGTAGCCGTTTGCGTGATGATACTAATTGTGCGTTTACCAATGTATGCCTCTGATCAAACTATTTTTTAGGGTTGAAATCTTTTTACGAAGGTGTAAGAGTAAGTTAAAGTTAAATGTTGGGTACCTGTATAGAGTGCGGCAAGGAGGGCCAAAGCAAGCAGTGGGGCACGCGAGCCGGCCAACATGGCGGCGGGCACTGCCGCACGCCGCACGCCGCCGCGCCGCGCCGCACCGCGCCGCACCCTGCGCCAACCACCCTATACCTACTGCCATCGATTCTCACCGTTTTGTCTTACAATCATTTGATGTAATTAAATATTCTTCTTAGGCCTCATATTAATGCTAAATGCTATTTCGAAAATGTTGTTTAAGTACATATCTATCTAAAGATCTGCATTATGAGCTTTTTGGATTTGTGAAATTTAAATATGTTTTCTAACTAGAAATATTTTATCCAAGTCCATCCGCATACAGAGAATGCAGGTTACCGATAGATAAGATTATCATAGGTTCCAAATAAGTTTAATATAATTAAACACAAAAAGCTTTTCTGGAATACTAACGGAATGGGCTTTTAAAGTAGTTGCCTATTATATCATGTTAACAGGATAGTTCCGTAATCTCAATTTTATTGTTGATCTTCTATTAAGTGTACCTATTATAAAAATAAGCTCAAATAACGATTTTATTGTAGAGAGTGTAGTTGGTTTTTTTCATGTTGGAAAACATCGCTATAACATAGCATTCTGACGCAAAAAGAGTGTGTAATTTTGACCGCTATGCGTGTTTATACGTGGCACAGAAACTCTTAAATGGATTGACTAACTTTCATGTACCCATTTTTATTATTTTTCTAAACTGTCGTATGCGACTTTTTTATAGGTAACTGAATAAATTTAATTGTAAAACTTCATAGGTTTTGTTTTGTTTTACTAAGGAGTGTTTGATTTACTTCAACTCTTATTCCTCTTCTCAACGTTTAAAAAATTAAGAACGTCCAAGAGCAAATATTCGCTTTCGTAGCTTTCTAGTTAAGACTCAATTTGTAGCTGAACAATATAGAACGAGAGATCTATCACTACTATCTCAAATAGGTCATGTGTTCGCTTTAACAACGACTCGTTGTTGCCCTAAGATGCCTCGTACAATCGCTTTGACGGCGTGTTGCCTGAATGGTTGCGAATGTAGATACCTATAAATATATATATGTATGTTCATATAGTCATCTCACTTATCTAACAGCTAACAGGCATTAATAATTGTTCTGTCTGGTATGTATTGTTCTAGCATAATTAAACTTATCTATAGGTACCAAAACAGTTTTCATGGAATGGTCTACTGGCAGTTGCTCAAACAGCTAGTGTTTATAAAATTTAAAGTTAAATAATTAAAAGTTCATATTTATAGGTTTAGAATTCATAGTAGGTATGTAGATTTAAACCATTACGAAATATCATTGCGAAAAAAAACTTTTTGATTACAGTTAAATTAGAAATATGTACCTATACAGATACTTAATATTTGGATAATTAAATAGGTATATGCATAATTTAAAATATTGAACATGAAATGGTCCCCATTCCTACTTGAAAAGTAAATAACCTTAAATTATTCTTATGTACTTAGACCAGCTATTAGCTGGCTAGCACGGCGTTTAATTATGAAAATCTTTTTGCTTTAATATATAAAGTAAGATATTTCTTAAGCCTTGATTAAAATTCTGGAGAAGTTCGTTCATTACATACCTTTACATATTTTCTTTCGTTGTTTATATCAGAAGTCGTGTTTAAAAATAAATTATGCTTGTACTACCTTTAACATAATAATTTTCACCCCAAATAATTTCATGCTCTAGCTATGCAGTATTTTTGTTTTTAATTCTTAGGCAAGCGACGCGCATGTGCGGTTATCCCTAGGGAACGCATCGATTGTCTTCAGGTACTTAGCCTGTTCCCAGGCCTTTCGGGAATATGTAGGTCAGGGCTACCCATTTCGACATTCTTTATAATATTAATAAATAAATAAATAAATAAATAAATATTTTCAGGACATTTATACACAGCGCCATCTAATTCCAAGCTAAGCCGAAGCTTGTGTTATGGCAACTAGATAACGGAATAAATTACATATACATACTTTTCTTTTGTAAATACATACATACAATACATAGCAACACCCAGACCCCAGAAAAATACAAATGTTAAAATTCTTTATCGTAATATTAGATACCAACTTATGGTAGGTAGCGGATTGCAGGAATTTTAGGAAAACATGTTTTTCTGAAATGAAACAAATTTTGTTTCGTTCGTTTATATTTAATAAACAAAGTGCAATTCAGAGTATTAACCCTAACGATTGAACAATTTATGTAGACAAACGATGTCCCAACATTGCCGAGTTCGCACATTACTAACGTATCCTATACAAACGTATTTTGTATATGATATAAAAATAATGCGCGAGTTTATTTAACAGTTCGATACGCAACTGTGATCATCGCGTTATGTTATGTGGGCAACAAGAAAAAAAGGGATGATGGAAAACATCTGCATGTATTCATATTCGTTTCGCAACTTCCAAAGAAACGTCTATGGATTCTGCAGCTGTTACGTTCGACCAGGAAAACATAGGAGGAGCCCTGCGAGGATACATATTCCATCGACGTGTGTATCCGAGCAGCTCCTGCAAAACCATGTTACGTTTTCCTTTTCAAACGATTAAACTGTTTTCCAAAGTAATAACTTTACGCGTATGACGGTAGGTATTGGTTGATGATTCACAAATAACAGATGCAATTCGATACCTTTCTATATGAGCGCCACATTCGTAGTCATCTTGTGGATTTGAGTATGGACTGCATATCATAAATAATCGTCATAATTCGGTATTCAGTATAGCTGAAATGTATGATTGTAAACAGTTGAAACGGGACTGGATTCGATGTCATGGACACGATGGTTTAACATTACATAATATTAATATGACCAAACTTCAAAAAGTTAACATTACTTACGATTGTATCGAAAAAATTACGTTACATAGGTACAAACGTGATATTATCATGTATTGTAATTGTATAACATTGTTTCGAAAGACCGAGTACGATTTTAATAAAATAATCATTTCAATAACTACAATTTTAACGAGCGTTTTATTAAGCTATAGCTTTGGATATTTATTTATTTATTAACAATATCGTCCCGTTCACAACGAGGCATATCACAACCTGTACCAATTGAAACAACTTTGTTTGTAAAGTTCTATACTAGCTACTGACACATTTATACGTTCGAAAATAAAGTTAGGGACCATAACCACGATTCACGGAATCGAATAAGGAAAAACAAGGGGCCTTTAGTCTGCCCAATCACTATACTGTAGATACATACGAGTAGGTTCAAGAAAGATCTAACAATGTAATAAATTTTAAACGTGACATACCATAAAAAGGTTGAAGGAAGACATTTTTGTGCTACTATTTCGGTAACGATCACAGTCACAAATTGTGATCTCCTGTAATGGCGACTAGTCTAGCGTGGGTCACTAAAAGCCTGGTCATTGCTGCATCGGCACAAGATATGTTAATTACTGCCACGTAAAACATTCAATGGATTTATGATAAATGAATCTTTCGTATTGGATAGGTATTGATTATTTTATATCGTCAAGTAAAAACATTTTAAGATGTTCGAATGTTATGAAAAGTCAAAGCCGAAGGCATCGAAGGACTGATGTTAAAGTTTAAAGAAGAGAATGAATAGGCAGTATAAGTGTTAATGCGTAGGGATGGCAGTCAGCGGTTACTTATATCTACAGGGGGCGCGGGCGGCAAAGCAGGCGGCGGCAACTTCAGCGCCGCGGCGTCGGCGCCCGCACCAATTCGCACATCACAACTTAACAAATATTCGCGGTATCACAGAACGTTACGCATGCGCAGACGCAGGCGAGCGGGTCGCTACGACACCATGATGTGTGGTGCGGACAGCAGCACGGCTAGCGTGGCAATGATTGTGAACAGGGTAAAGATAATAAGGCACAGTCTGTCCACGACCATGGCGGCAAATTTCCAGTCGCGCGAAATGTCCGCATCTTCGTCGTCTTTGCGCATCTAGAACAATTTTTTTGATTATAAAAATAATACATAGAAATATTAATTTTTTCTAACTTCTTCACTCAAGTTTCTACTGACCTGGTCTGTGATGACTCGAATCTCTTTTAGAATAAGAGAGAGCTCGTAGTCGACACCGAAACAGCTGTGAGCAGTTAGACCTGCGCCGTTTTCTTCTCCACTCCTAAAATGAGTAAATGTCTTTAACTATCAGGACAAACGTGAAAATAAATTAAATTAACTACAAATTGATCTAAGGATCGTAAGGTTCTACGGGACTAATGCTGAAAAATGAAAGAGAAGAAACCCAAGACCCGAATAAAAGTAATGAATTTGATGTAATCTAATATGACGTCAATGTTTTGTAGCTGTTAGGGCCGGGTAAACTGCGGAACGTTCGAGGCTGGGGTTTTAAAAACCGTGCTATTTACGGCGAGTAGTGTTCGTGAAGATCGTCGAGGGACCTGTAGTATCGGCAGCAGGGTGGCTGCTGCGCATGAGTATGGCGGAAGTCATCGTCGATATCTAGCACGTTAGCTAGAAGCGATTTGGAGGAGCGCTCTCGCAGCTCCAAGTCCGGCGGAGGAGGAGCGCGCGCCGGCGGCGGCGTGGCCGCTGACCCCGGCCGAGACATGCGCAGGATCCATGGTAGCCAATAGAGGAACACGCAGCGAATCTGTGCAATACGGTTTCATTAGATTATTCAATTAGTTCTTAACTAAAATTTTAATCTATTTGTATGTTTGAGACTCCTTAAAAGTATATAAAAAATGAACTAACCCAATCGCTCATTTCGTGTGTATCGGCGTGCCGATGATGGTAGTTCAAAATAAGAATAGTAGAAACAACCGAAGAAGCCACCATGAACATGATACAGTTGAAGTACGTGCCTAGCAGAGGCACTGCGTCTGATGTGGCTGGCATCGTCTCAGCTACCATGTTTAAAAACACAGTAAGAGAGAGAAGGATTGTAACACCTGTTAACAGAAATGTGTGTAATAACAGTCTACATCGACAATTCAATTGAATGAACACGTCGTTACCTAATGATAGCTTTTCTCCAGAATCGGGCGGTAAAGTGAAGCCCAGTAGAGCCATAGAGGCAATTAGCACGCATGGTACAATTAGATTGAAAAAGTAGTAAAGCGTTTTCCGCCGGATCACGACTGCAAACGTGATATCAATGTATGGCTCTGGACAGCAGTTGTAATAGATCTCGTTTCGCTTTCCTGGTACACCTGTTAGAATTAGTATGATACAATTATGCGAAAAATATTTTATTAAACATATAAGTATATGTCGTAATTCCAAGAGGAGTGTACCTATAAGTTCCCACTCTCCATTCGTTACAAAACTGCTAATGTCACCGCCCGCTTCATCTTGCAATTGAAGATCCAGCTATAAAATGTTATTAACATACTTATATTTCACAGATAAAAGTTAATACGAAATAAAGCCACAATTGTCACTTATTACATATACATACTTGGTATCCATCATACGTCCAACTACCAAATTTCATCTCACATCGCTGATCATCGAATGGAAACCACGTGATATCGATTTTGCATGTGCTTTTAAAAATACCAGGCGGTACGTAGAGGCATGAACCATTATTACGCACTACTACGTTGGTCGGATATGTGCTGTCGAAACCTTCATCGGCACTGTGTAAGTATATAAACTTTAGTATTCATTATTTTATCATAACGTAAATGAATCAAAGGTTCTAATACTACCTATTGTACATAAGGACGTCTGGTTTCCATAATCTGTGCGGTGGAACACGTAAATCTTTGACACCACCAAAGTCTGAAGTATTCCACCTCAAGTTCATGTCATTCCATTCCTAAAACGAGCATTTTTTATTTTTAAAAATTATCATATCAATAGGTGCTTGAAATTTTCATATTTCGAATATAATTACGAAAGAATTCTTATCGAGGAAATGATGAAGTGATCATAGAGTTGAAAAACTTACTAATTTAAGCCAGATGTTTGTTATTAATAGCTGGTTTTTTTCGTCCTGTAAAAAAGAGATATTGCATTATTCAGAAATTAGCATATCTAATATTCTAGCACTTCAACGGTCGTTGCAACAGTCGTGTCTCGGACCGCTGGGCACAAGGTTTGTTGGTAATTGCAATGAACTAACAGCTTGCCATTAAAACGTTCCACACTCAAGTAACTTACTTCAATTTAACATGTCTACAGTTTAAACACGAATGAGGGTTTTACATACGGTGAACCATGTATACTTTAATTACCAAATATATATTATTCTTTACCAGAACTGTCATACTCATTCAATCGTATTATATAGGACCATAATATCTTATTGTTTACTTTTTACTAACTTTTACTATTACATAATAATAATTTAAATAATCATGTTGAGTTTATTGGCTAATGAAAAAGACAAATCTCTTTATTTTTTCAGTCCGACCGAAGTACTACGTCTTTATTATATATAATAAACAAGATAGGAGGTAATTTTATATATACGTGTATATAAAAGAGTCCCGGTAAACGCGTTGGGACTTCACATAGTGGTAAGTGTTAAGTGGTTCCCATGAGCACTTGCGTCATCATGAGTTTCTTGCCGGCCTTTAAAGTGTGTACAATACAAGTTCTAGTATAATACTCGTATATTCAAGTGTACCATACCACGTCAATGATCTGCATGAGTATGTGGCCGAAGGAGAGTTGGAGCTTTAAAGAGTGTATACAATACTAGTCATAGTTAGTACTTACGTACGTGTACCACACAACATCACTTATCTAAATGAGTGTGATCTGCATGAGTTGGAGATTTAAATGTGTACAATACTAGTCGTAGTATAGTACTTGTATAGTCACGTGTGCCACACAACATTACTTATCTACATGAGTGGGATCTGCATGAGTTGGAGTTTTAAAGTGTGTACAATACTAGTCCTAGTATAGTACTCGCATAGTCAAGTGTACCATACCACGTCAATGATCTGCATGAGTGTGAGGCCGAAGGAGAGTTGGAGCGGGTCGCTCTCGTTGACGACCGGCCGCTCCAGCACGTTGTAGTGGTCCAACAGATGATGTAGCAGCCGCTTCTCGTGATACCCACCGAGAACCCCTACCACACAAAATGGACATCAAGCAACAATACATAGATAAGGTATTATATTTTTATTCCTTTGCAAAATACTGTAGAAATCTGAGACTCCAACGCAGACACAACGTGTTAAGGTACTTCTAATTTGGAAACCTAAAAGTTAATTTTTAAAAATAAACATGAATGAATGAAGTAATCTATTACTGCGGCTAGTAATAAACATAAATAAATTTATAAATATTCTACTAAGTTTAGAATACATTGCCTCTGCTGAGCAAATCTCTTTACCACACTCGTAGTTAAGTATTCGGGAGTTGAATAACAAAGAGTAATTTTAACCAGAGCAGAGGCTTTGTTGAGGAACCTATGGAGTAAGGAGGTAAAAGTGTGCGATGTCCTGTTATCGGACGAATAAAGAATTTGAAATTTACTTTATGAAAAAAAAATGCTCTGATCATCACTTACATAATCGAATATCGATTTAGACATTATTCATATAATTAAAATAAATCGTATTTTTTTATAGAAAGAGCAAATGAGATGGATCTTTTGGTAAATAGGTTCCACAAGGATTAATTTTATATACATACCAATAGTGCGGGTATTAAATGAATTATGAAAAAGTAATTTTGGATTTATTATAAAAGTATAATATAGTATTCATTAGTAGGATTTACCATACGATATTTTACTGTAGTTTAAAAAAAAACATTTAAACATTTAATTTAAAAACAGTTAAAAAAACATTTTGGGTTATGTTCAACAGCTAAAATTTATCTACCCTCATATAGTGTTAAAGCGCTACATGAAAGTACGTAATATGATATGAAATATATCTATGTGATTGGGCTTACCCATCGGCCAGAGCAGGCCCAGCAGTAGCAGCAGGCCCGCGGGCGCCGCCAGCTGCGAGCGGCGCGGCCGGAGGGCCATGTCAGCGCTGCGAGCCCGCGCCGCGCGCCGCTGCGCCGCCGCGCCGCGCCATCCTTCCGATCCGCGACACCCGCGACACCGGCCTCGGCCCCTGCACCGCACTCCCGCCCCTTGCACGACTCCTGATCAGCTTAAACTCGACTTCTCCGCGGCTTTCATAAATCAAACTATGTACGACCGACGGCCACGCGTGCCGGCCGATCGAGCATCGCCGACGACAGCCGCTGGGTCTGTCAGTTATGTTGTGTTTTTGAGCATTGTTGTTCAGCGGAGTGCGGCCGACCGTGGGGCAGCGGAGCCGCCGGTGTGCGGACTGGCGGAGTCGCCGGGGGCCGCTGCGCCGCCGCGCCGCCGCCCATTCAAGCGCCGCGCGCCTTGCTCCCGCCCTGCCTCGCCCTCCGCGCCCGCCGCGCCCGCCGCACACGCCGCGCCGACGAAGCACCCGACACTCCCGTACCGCTGCTACAGACACTTTAATTATGCTAATTTTAAGGCCCCTCTAATTTTGAATAGCGCAAATATTTAATGAAAACGCCCTTTGAGATTGATTTGTTTCATTTTACTATCACTAGCTAGATGTTTGTCTTTTTATTAATATTTAAAGCATGTTTTTAAAGATTTTAAGGTAGATTAAATAATTTGCCTAAGGTGTGCAGTGGTGAAAACGAAGTGTAAAGACTAAACCATGCTTTCGTTGTGATATTTAAAGCGTCAAGTCAGGTTAACAATGAAACGAGCTCTCGAATTCTAACGATTCCAATTTGGAGCGTAGGATTTAGTGGTTGTGTCGAGGAGAGTATGCGGGCTGAGGGGATGCTGCGCGGCTCCCGATCAATGAGGGCCACCGGCCTAGCGCCTCCGAGCCCGCCCGGGGGGCAGTGGCGAGGTGGGGGGAGCCTCCCCCCACTCGTCCCGCTCGTCCCGCTCACCCCGCTCACCCCGCTCACCCCGCTCAACCCACTCACCTCCTCGCACTCCAACACCACCCAGCCTTCCCCATACTGCATCCTAGCATCAATGTGATTCGTTTACTTCACTAATTTTCTCATTGACTTTAAAAATATCAGCTGATAATCGTTTCTTTGATAATTATGGAATTTTTTTATGCCGCAAATACTTACGTATATTGTTATTTACAAGTACTTAGAAACGAACCATTTGGAATAATAATTCATCTTTAGATTTCCGATGATCCAAAAAAGGGGTTTGTCTATTATTTAACACGCATGTCTATTCTCAGACTTATTTACTATTGAGTGTCGTATCGTTTTCAAAACGTAATATAATTTAAATTAAAGTATTAGATTCTCTATAGAAACGACGCCATTGCGCTTCGACTGGGACCTTACATTATGTTTACCTCTCAAAGGAAACTGCAGCAAATCAATTGGATCCTCTAAAACAGCTGTCATGACCCCTGCGCTATTAAAGTAACCGAAAGCCACAAACCAAGTCAACTGACCTATTTTCCATATGTGACGGAGGCAATGCAGTACTAACAGTATTAGGATTTAGAAATATGTTATGGAATATCAATGGGTCACTATTCCTAAAACATTTTGTATACTAATATTATAAAGATTCAGAGTTTGTTTGTACGTTTGAACGTGCTAATTTCAGAAAATACTGCTTGTAATTGAATAATAGAAGAAACTACACACACTTTAAAGCTTCATTCCTACTGTGACTAATAGGTTTTAAGCATTAGTGAAATTGCTATAAAATCGGGAAAATTATTTATATTTGTGGCCTTTCTTTGCGTGCGCTACTTGAATGGTGCACGATACTGATCTAAAAAAACATATAGACAGATAGACATAATATAATCTGTGGCATTATTTGTTAATCTGCAAGGATTGACTCACTATAACTTTTTTATGGCGGTTAGTTAAGTTTATTTTCTTGTACAAACAACAAAGTTTTTATTGTTTGTGTCAAAAATATAATTAATATTAAGTGAAGTATTTTAAAATATATTTATTTAGAAACTTCTTAATCATAATAAGAGAAATCAACGGGACAAATTAGCGAGTAACAACTAGTTAATTATAAATATTTACACTTTAATCAAAATGTTTAATAGAAAAAAACAGACAGCTGTTTCTGCAATGCATATTATTTATAATAATCATATTTTATTTCATATTATATTTTTTTATAATTTTTTTTATTACTTTTTCAAACCAGATTCAAAACTATGTACCTACTACAATTTTACAAATGTTGCTTATTGTGTTTTAATTTATTTGTGTTTTTAAGTGAATTTTTCTCCTGGATATTGGAATCTCAATGAAAATTAGACGTGAAGATTTTACTGTATCTAGTATTTTACATACTTACATAGTATATACGGTTCTGTATAAACATATTGCTACTTAAACATTTTCCCTTGTTATGAAATTAACACGGAAATCTGAGTTCTATTGTTTTGATTTTGATAATATTAGGAAATCAAGATGGGAACATTTCGACACTTGAACGACATCTCTAAGGATTACGAAACTGAATGGTTTGGTTAAAACAAAAGCGGTTCATTTGCTTTAAACTGAGCGAAATAAAGAACCTTCTATAGGTGAAATGTCAAACGTAAAGGTTAAATGTTAAAAGTCACGGGCTAGTTGAGAATTGAAGTTTATGGGATGCTTTTGTGGCCTCTAGATACTATTGCAAAGACAATATAATGCGCCGTCGTTAAAATTGCGCACGTGGGCAGATGAAAGAAGATCTATTAAAAGTTATACAAAAATTCGTACAACGTAAAACGTATTTGTATGTGATGTAACTTTTGATTATAGTACTAAGTATTATAACCAAAATTATATCGTAGAATATTATATATCGACAATAAAGCGTATTTAACTATAGTCTCTATCGGCTAAATTCTATGTAAAATCATAAATAACAAATAAATTGTTGTTTGAAATTGTTAAAAATTTTGGACATAAACCGTGCTAGAATTTTGCGGAAACAATTAACATTTGATGTAATAGTTAAGCCAATTATACAAAAAAAAAATGAAGAGTGAGCGCAGTTGCGTAATAAACAAGTTTATTGTAATTATAGCATGCTGTAAGTATATTTCTTAATACACATCGTTAGAGACAACATAAGATGACAATATGTTTTAGAGTTCGATATCAAGCGATGCTATACCATAAATTAATAAAAGTACCGTAATCACCTTATGGATTGAGGTACGTAATGTATCAGTACGTGGGAAGATGAGGTAGTCGTTCTACAATTCTACATATTTGGCTTGCTTTCATTCCCGTAGAGAAAGAGCTGGAAAATTAACTTTTCGAATTTCCAATTTATAAATAATGTTTTTACTATAAAAGGGTCAGCATGTAAGAGTATTAGTAAAAGTTTATAAATTTACTAAAAATTCTAATACACAACAGATAATTTAAGAATTTAATTGATTAAGCATGCCTTATATTTAAAAATAAACAACATATGATTTAAACTCAAAATTGAAAAAAAAATGCTGTAAAAAAGAGATAAGAAATAAGCATTGATGATATTAAATAGCATAACATAATTAACATTTTTAATTTTATCCGATTTGTTTTAGTTTATAATATTAGAATGAATATTTAAAGAAGCAAAAACTGGAGAGTTTTAGGTTTGCGTGATCGTTGACTGAGCAGCGGCGAATCGGATATTACACGCTGATTTGCAACTGAACATTAGAGCATTCCTGTACGTTACTCCGTAGCGCAATAACGATTACACTAACCATTTTTTCCTATTTTGAGTCAGACTATTTTGAGACAGACAAAAGTCCAAAACTATTTTCTAATAGTTTAAGGAAACTTACTTACTTACTTAGCTGACCCGACGTGACTCCCTTCACGCTGTAGCCACCGTAACTACTTGTATCATTATATTCTACTCCACTATTAATTCTTACAACAAACTTTGGCGGTTCATTATATAATAACAAAATATATTGTATTTACAAATAAAAAAGCGTCTTTTGGAATGTTTGTCATTGCTGTTAATAACATGAAACGAGGCCAATCATTAAATAAAGTATTAAAAGTATAAAATAAAAAATAAAAAAACTTATTTAAGAGGCCATCTGTGAATCAGGCTGATTACATATTGATGACCTTCCACTGCCGCTGGTCCGAAAATATTGACCCAAATAGTTCTTCTGCTTATTGTAACATCTGATTTAGACAACGTTTGCTTTGATATAGATAATGTCATAGCGCTTAGATGTACAAACCAATGTTTTTACTAAAGCCTAACTTAAACACATAATGGACACTGTCAGCTTCATTGGTAATCCGGGTTATTTAGAACGTGGACTAAATTACTCGATTCATGCAATCTCATGTATCCACAAAAAGGAGAATTTATGTTCGTTAAGATTAAGGAGGGAATTGAAAAGGGTCATGCGATAAAAAGTGTTCGCATATGTAGTTACTTGAATGAAGTACTTTCGTACGAGATTGCAAGGTAGCATTCCGATAAGTAATTTTAAAAATGTCGTTTCGACCAAATTCAACGTATTGAGGAGTTGAATTAAGGGCATCAACGATTTGATAAATAAGCAAAAAATATAAAAGTTAGCATAGTTAAATATTAATTTAATTAATTAATTAATTAAAATGTAAAGAGATAAAAAAATATGTTCTAAATTGCAGCAGGTTGAATAAATTATTGATTTGGTTTATGTACCTAAGTTTTTCGAAGATATCTATATACGGTTCACAACATTTTATTATTTACTTCCATTAATTTCAAGTTTAAGGATACTGCTTCTGAAATTATTAATATAATAGGGCTCATAATATATGACCTAATATTAAATCCGTAAAGAATCATGGTCGATGTATAGATAAGTGTCAAGTGAATTGTCAGAAGCCTCAGTAGTACTCTCTCCATCGTGGCGCCATCGCCATTATGAGATATCTCAGCATTTAAAGAAATAGTATTCATAAATAGAAACAATCTCAAAATCGATTGTTACCTGACAGTTAAGTCAGTAAGACGTTCAGTTACGTGTACTTTCTGTATAACTCGGAGAGACAACATTGTGACCTACGAAGCCAAGTAGGTATGAATTATGGAATAATCTAATCTAATTAGATCGTGAAGTGGCTTCTCTTAGCAAACAGTCGTCAGTCGAAACGATATGACTGTTTGAATAGGATTGCAATGTTTATTCCTGGTTTAGAATAGTGCGAATAGTTGACATAGAAGTGGGTAACTTTCTTAAGCGACAGCACCGTGTCAAGCGCGATTGTAGTACATAGTAGCAGGGCGATTGGGCCGGTGAGAGCGCGGCCCGATTGCGACCGGTCGGCCCCACCGCCAGCGCGCACGCACACGCCGCTCGGAGCCGCCGAAGTAGCGACGCCGCCCGCGTTTTCCCGTGCGCGACAAGCCGACCGCACCGCTGCATTCATCTAACTTTTATTACCATTAAAGTAACGCGAGTTCCGATGCTAAAATGTTCGAGTGATCTACGGTGACTAACGTGAATGGGAACGTGGTTGGTTGTTGAGCGCAAATATTATTGTGGTAAGTGGAAACTGAAATTGTTATTGACAATCGATGGGGTCGGGTAGTGAAGGAGCCCGCGCGGGAAGCAGGGTGAGATCGAAGTGAGCACCGCGTGCGCTTAATGTGATTTGGGGGCGGGCTCGAGGCATCGCCCGCTGCGTTCCCGGCCATCCCGGTTTCGTGTTTCGCGCGCAGCCGTCGTAGCACCCTGATACGTTTTTACACACGTTAACAATTATCGTGCATTTTCTTTTCGCCCGCCCATGCATTTGTTATTTTTTATTACGAGTATTCTAATAGTAGTACTATATGTTTTTTACATTTTAGACATGTTTATTAAGTGAATAAAGGTTGAACTAAAACAATCACATGTATTTTCCTCATTATTATTGCATACTCATGGTATAATAAAAATAATATAGTTTTATTTATCCAATAAATGTACTTAGAATCGATTGAACCTTTATCTTAGGTATGTGTAAAAACTTTATTTTTGCGGAAGTAAAAACAAAATTCTATTGATTATATACAGGACTGTAAATTTATTCAATCAACATAAATTTGCAATATACATCCACAAGCAACACTATGAATCTCATCTTATAGGATTAAATCATCGTTCATTAATATTCAGTTTACACCAGTTTGTTGAGTATTTTAACGTAATATTATTGGTTTGTTATAAGATAGACGCAAAATAACAGTTTATTTGTCTTTAATGGTGGGAGCTACAACTTTCTTGGCTTAATATTTATGCAGAATACTTACTAGTAGAATGTAAATGTTAGACTTATTTAAAATAAAAATTTCATCAAAATATATAAATATAAGTAGGTATTATTGTTAATAATAACATTATCTTTAGAAGTGTTATTATTAAATTATGACGATAAGGGATAATTATAAATAGAAGTGTCGTATTGTTGTGCAGCATCTATTTCGGTTTCCGATTTGATAGGATGTTAACCTCTTAGCTAAGTTTTGCGACGTGACCGTAATAACCTGATGTCATGCGAAGCGCGCCCACTCAAGTTTGACCATTCTTGTTTCATTCAAGCATTCAAATTTAAGGTGACAAAAGGTGTATAATAATCTTCTCGGACTTTCAGATATTCATATTTTATTCTTACTATCAACATGGTAGATTATTTTACGCTTTTAAAACTTTTCACACCGCAGTCTGAAATCGAGATAAATTAAGGATATACTTAAAAATAAACAATTTAGGGGTTAATTAATTTATAAAATATTTCTATATAAAATGGTTGATACACTAATAATACACAAAAATATGAATGTGCGATATAACCGGAGCCTAGAACAATTTAACAATGTTTCATCTCGACCGTATGAATTATTAAAAATTCGTAGTATTGCACAAGGGCTGAATAATCAAGCAAAAGTCTATTTCGATCTCCCATTGAAATTGCAATAAATGAAAAACATAAAGCTATACGTATACGTATCTACACCTACGAAATTAAATGATCGAATGGTCGTGCAAATGAACGATGTGTAATTAAATGTAATAAATGGGACTTGTATCTTCGTATAATCATATCGATAAATAGAATTATTTTGCTGCTATCTATACATTTACCGTTTTAATGTGTCTAATGAACGAGACGTCGACTCAATAGTAGCTTTGCATCTATAAATTTTAGTATTCATTTTATTACTTAGTAGTTTCGGCTATTGCAAAGAAGCAAGGAATATCAATTAAAAATAATTATTTGCATCATTACCTACGTGCAAAAAGATGCTTTCCCGTCAAATATTTACTGTCTACAACGTTATATATATTTTTAAGCTAAAATGTAAGGGTTTTTATTTTAAATTTATAATACAGTAATACGAATAATTGTAGCTTTTGCTTTACGAGCTTAGACAGCTTATTAAATACACGCCGAGCCTGTGTCGGTAAATGTCGCGTGCCAACGGAGTCACCGGTTCGAAGGCTAATACCAATAAATTTCAAAATGTTTAGAAAATATTATATTTTACATAATAACGGATGTTGTAATATTTTCGCGTCTCGCATGCTAAATTCTTGGAAATTATTTTTGTTGAAGGAGATGTGAAAGGAGATTGACCTTACATTCATAAACTATCGCGATTAGGTTTAATAGTATGTTAGTCGATATAACATAAACATTAAAGTAATTCTCATCGCGAGAATACATTTAAATCTTTGAGGTTGAATGATTTAGATTTTGTTTATATTTTGGCTACTGCTTAGATAATATCATATTTAATTATACTAATTGCCTCATTTTATATGGCAATAAGTATAATCCAATCTATCGCTTGATACATTTTATCTGATATAATATTAGACTCTCTTATTTATAGTTGAAACATTAATCAAATAGTTTATGGGTCCGTATTTCCATGATATTAACTCCGTTTAAAAAAAGCATTAAATATGTACAACACTGCACTAAAATCCAAATAAATACTACATATTTAATTTTTCTATTTAGGTAGATTGACTTCACAGAAATACAAAAAAAAATATTTTGGGAAAGATTTCTCTATGCATAGGTACGTCTATAGGAATATAGGAATATAGTCAAATGATAATTGTAAAAGGTGTCTTCATTATTCAGTTTAATGTCGAATAATAAAATACCCTATTGACTAACATTCGTAGATTACATCGCATAGTAATTTTTACAAAACAAGCCGTGTTGATATATTGGTACCACTATTTACACGAGTACTTCCTGACCTTCATACCAGAAATGCATGCGTTAGCCTGGTTGTTCACAAACTGTGAATATAGTAACGTATTCCTCAGATAGACAATAAAATTCAACACCTTAATATAACCGGCATACATATTCATGAATTAATCATTATCGTCAATGAAGATGGAGATTGTTTAAGTAGTTTAATAATAATGTTTATAGCATAACGGTGCCCGGATGGCGTGTGAATTTATACTCGTGTTTGTGACATGTCTATATCGATGATTGATTAGAATTTTAATCATTTTGAATTTTATATTGAGATATTAAGATATACAGATTTATTCTTAAAATATTTTACAATAACTGAAATATTTTTATATTCGGATTTTGTTTAATAAATCTTGCTTTCTTTGGGTTATATTTTTCTTTTGACTTTTCTTTGTTATGTTTTTATACGAACTAAACTATCTTATAGCACGTCGTGTCGTTCACGAAAGAAGAACAGTAAAAAATGTAAATAAGTTTATAAGTAACACCGTTAGATTCTTTGTTTACTTAACATAAGTGATCAGACAGCTTAGTGAAAACTGTGATTCAACGTTCTCATTTTAGCGGATACATGGCGAGGTCACTTGAAAAGTGCAATACTCCTTTACGTGCATTGTTTCTTAATATTTGAAAACGTTTTGTACCCAAATAGAACCTCTGTATTCTAGTTGATATTCGCTCTTGCAACACGTAAATCGTAATACCAATTTATCTATGTTTGAAGTCGCAGTAATAACTTTAACTATAAATAAACCTAATCGATATAAATCAGATAAGGAAGTTATCCATAAAAAGTAAAGTCAATAAAATATGGTATGTCCGTAAATGACGTTAAATCAATTGCATTAATAAATAAGACACACAAAAGTGGTCTTATTATAGAAATGTGAGAAATGTCAGGCCGAAATGGGAGTGAAAAATGTTTCGCGGAAAGCAGGCAGGGCTTAACTCTACAGCCCTTGGCGCCGGTATGCCGATCTCTACAAACCAGGCAAACCGCATCTGGTATTGGTTTCGATACCATTGACCCACATCTCCGGCAACGATGTGACTGTTTGCGTTCTCAAACACGCTCGTAATACTTTCATATCGATCGAAACTTTTCTTAAGTGGGTGGGAAGTAAAATCTTAGTAGCGAGTAATGTTTATCCTTTAGGTCACCTGCGCCGTGTGTCGTTTGAAGTATTAAAATTGATATAATATAGGGACATTATTTGTAAATGTTTATTGTGTTAGTGTTCTGTATGTTTTAAGCTTTATTTATATTTTATTGTTATATTCACTATTGAAACAGTGTATAAATTGTCATTTTAAAATTTAGACAATCATAACTCTATTTGACGAGAAGTTATTAAAATAGATAGACTAGATTCTTGAGCTTGGAAACATAGACTACTTTTTATATCTATGAAAATAGTTAGTCTTGTATATCAAAGCAAAAACTGTGTTAGATACTGAGGCAATTGAAAAAAGCAAAATTGGCCGACTAGCCCAAAACGCTTGTAAGGATCTTAATGAATTTTGATTTTGAAGTACGGAAATAACCTGTGTGTGTGCTGTGCCGCTCATAGCTTGTAACGTATAAAAATCCTTCACCAGAATGCAATTAGCTAATTAAATACTCATGTTCATTAGACATTGATTATCAGTTCAATCGATATTAGAGTCATGTATGAGTGCAAGTAAGGTAATGATATCATCTTGAGAAATTACGTCAATTTTGTAATTCCACATCTATCATATTTTTATTAAATTATTATGAAGCTTGTTACACAATAAGAGTATAAAATTAAATGAACTTTTTTGACCCCTCATGATCCGGAACTGTTGAGTCTGTCTCTAAATAACATTCGTAATTTGGTGCAAGACCGCAGCATTTGTGTCGTAATCGAAAACTGTAGAACCGTATCTGGTACCAATAATAATTCTTCTAGCTTTTAATTTACTTTATTAGTAACTTGCCAACCACTCTCGCTTAGCACGGACAGATCTTCATACATTTAAATCGTCCACCTCATCGATTAAAAATGGTCGCATTATATATCGTTGCATAGTTATCAAGACCGAAGCATACAGAAAGACAGACCGAAAACAGAAAGAGTTTATGTTTTATATAATGTTTATTTTCAAAAAGGTTAATTTATATTTTATTGTTTACAGGAGTGTTCCTTATTGCCGTACCAATAAACAAGGTAGCGGCGCGTCGTACGCGGTATGGAGGCTGGCGCAGTTAAGGAAGAGTTCATCACTATCGTGCCGGTGGGCGAAAATAAGCCTGCGGTCCAGGATCCGAGTTTTGTTACCGTACTAACAGTGGGAGCGGCAAGTGGCGCTGCAGAAGTTATTGTGCAACGACCGCGTGGAGCACGCCTAGGCCTCGGTCTAAAGTTTGAAGGAGGATCAGCTGCGGCTGAGAGAGTCAGAAGATTACTCGTTCAATCATGTGCGGATGAAAGCCCTGCTGCCAAAGCAAGCGCCCCTTGGGGTAAACTTATACCTGGCGATGAAATACTGGCTATAGATGGAGTCTCCGTCTCTGAGTTAACGAGGATAGATTGTGTAAGGAGATTAAAAGATTCAGATGAAAAATTAAAATTATTAGTCCGTCATTTTGAATCTGAAGATAAAATGGATAATCTGTCAAAAACCCAGGAACCAAAAGGTGCGACTACAATTCAAAATGAAATAACTAGACCAACTACATTACCCCCACCTGTTCCTCCAAGAAAATTAGGAAAGAAAAATTCTTTTAAAGATAAATCTACGCTTCAAACTGTTGGTGAACAAAATACCCTCACAAATGTTGACAAAAAGAAAAATGAAAATTTTGGTATTAACAATCAGAACTGTGCTACATCAACGGCCACAAAACTTTCACGTAAATCTTCTTTTGATAGCCATTTGTTTAGGCAAAATAAAGAAAGCATCGCTTGTCTAAAGAAAGGTTCTCCAGAGGAAGTGCGTCGTTTAGTAAGACGTCTTTCAGATGGAAAAGCATTTCCTCCAGAAGCGGAAGTTTATATAGACTTGTTATCTAATGAATGGGAACGTTGTTTAGCTATGGCCGACGCTGAATCAGATGACACGGGCAGTTCGATTTCTACCGTTATTGATAGATTAGGTTCAATGGCTAATTCAGTTGAAAATAGCATACCTTCAACACCAATAATGCAACCTAAATCTATCGACATACAAAAAGTTTTAAACAGTATTGAAAATATCGATAACAATATTTTAAAAGATTTAGCAAACAAAAAAATAAAGGACCAAAAAATTGAAAATGATGATGTATGCAAACGGAGTGAAAAGATTGTAGCGCCAATAGAAGCTAAAAGTAAAAATGCAATATCTACCAATTCTACCGCCACTAAAGAAATAATTGTCACACCGAATAAATTCCCACAAAGTGACAAAAATAACAATCATGCAGCTGATGAAAATTTGGCACCGAAACCGAATTTAAATCACGTTGTAAAACAAGAAGTGATTTTAGAGAAACCAAAACCCATGCCTAGAAATACAAAAGTAGAGCGTTCTGCAAGTGATAGAAAACGTCGACCAATTCCCATCCCCGAACCAATTTCGACATCCCCGGTTGACCAACTTTTGACGCCAACAAAAAAGAACTGTATTGAAACTTGGCTTCAGAGATCTGAGGCCGAAATGAATAGCAAAGATGTTGCAAAGAATGAAGAGAACTCAGTACCGGAGATTCTTCCTCGTTTAATTGATTTTGTACCCAAGAGTCAGTTTGTTGATAGTAGTACGGATACTCCACCTTGTATTAGACCAACAACAGCGCCACCGCCACCACCTGTCGAAAATAGAGAGGATGGATCTGGAGCTTCTCTTGATACTATCGGGGAGTTGGACGAATCTTGCGACGTTACCGACAATTCGTAAGTACATTATTCTTTTCAAAATTAGATTTTTTTAATTTGATACCAATTATTATGAAGATATATTTCTATAAATTAACAAAAATAACTGTGTTAATTTATCAATGACTGATGAATTTATAACATTCTATAGAGAAATTTTACTAACATGTCGTAGACATTAATGAATACCAACAGTTTCCTAAGTAAACCATGACATTTGGTATTTGAGTAAACAATAGGTAGGAAACATTCCAGTGTAAATATTATGCGGTCAAGAGATTTGTTCTGGCGATCCGTTATTGGTCTCGCTTCCTCATTAGGCGTTCAATATGATGATGACCTTTTCGTTTTTAAATGTAATACGATTAAATATTATTTATCGCTCATGTGGAAATGCCGTTATCTAAAGGTAAAAATGTGAAAGCTTTTGCAATGATTTTGTATGAGCGTCTGTAAAATATGCTTTGTAATAGTAAGCATTATCCTTACTTATGATATTTAAATATTTGCTTTTTTTATGTTTACTTAGATTACAAGAACGCTTATGTAAGTACTTAGATTCAGCCTTGATATCAAGTGTCACAATCAGAATTCAGGCATGTATATTTAAACTCGTAAAGTTTTGTACTTTAACATAATTATAGTCTATATGAGCTTTAGTCAGGTTAGATTGTAGGTATTATTGGTTGGTAACCGTAGGTAGGGGTAGGCCTTACATCTATGTAGGTTTGCAATACGGTCGGTACTATTTATTAATTACCACAGTACTAATGATAATATATAAGTTTACTTCTTAATATGCACTTGAATTATTAATAAGTTTACGTTCTTTAACTAATAAGGTTTAAAGCTAACATTTATGAAATATATGCAATATTATTTATTATGTACATGACAAACCTCTATATAAGGTAAGCCATATAATTGATGCTTGAATTATTAATAACAGCCATTGCAATAACATCAGTTTACGTATTATATTGGTCCTTATATACACATAGACATATAATTACGATCTTCAATCAGGACACAATATATTTTTTTGGATGATATAAAATAAAAAAGCGACAAAGAGCGTCATTTGCGACGTTATCCCACTTTAGCGTACAGAACATTGCCTTACTCGTTGCCTAGGAACGCCATATGAAGAAAGTATTTTATTTGGAATGCTGTCACACATAGAAAGTTTTTCTGTTCTTGAACAAACAAGTACAATAGCGGGCGGGTGGTAACGGCTAACTGCATCCCGGGCCCCGCACCATTCACCCTGAAAATGCAAGCAGCCTTGTGCACCCAGCCATTGTGTGCCCACCGACATGTATAGACAGAGTACATAGAAACGAACTATTCCGATATCACGAGCTTTAAACTCGTGAATAGAACCCCTTTGAAAAGATAATAGCATCAGTATTGTTGTACATACTGTGCTATTTAATGTTAACTTATATAGTGTAAGGAGTACGGCGACATTTTGTGATATGTCTATAGATATTTCGGAGATTATTAAGAGCCATAACTTAGATTCAAAGTATAATAACACAGTATTAATTTACGTCGTAAGTGTGAAAGCTTTCATTTGAAATGTGTATTAGTTATCGCTCAATCAAGCATATTGGCTCTGGTTACATGCGATGTGAATGCAAAATAAAGATTATCAGAATTGATTGCATTAAACTGATAGGATCTCTGTATAGGAACCGTTAGTTGCAGGTCAGTGAGATTTGTTTTGATCTCTATTGTGAATCTTCGAAGATGATTGACATCTGACCGTCACGACCTGAACGCGTCTGGGAGAAACATGAACACGTAATAAGAAGTAAACTTAGAGTAATAGAAACGTGGTTACTTTGAAATTATTGAAATAGAAATAATTGACAAGCAACCTCGGTCTGTATGGATATGTAAGATAGCTGTAATTTGAACTCAATCCGTTATATTCAATATCAAATTAGATATATGTATTAACTTTTACCACAATGATAACGCTATTTTAATATGACATGGTATCTGTATAATGTAATCTTCCTGCACTATTAGCTACTTAAAAGTAATATTCGCGATGATCGTTTTATACACATTTTTTCAGACAAACCGTTAGAAATGTTCAGTCGCAGCACCTGTTTATTAACTTACACCTGCTGATTTAAATTTATTTTGTAATATGTGTATTTGTACGTTGAATTAAATTTCTTTGTTGAATTGTGGAATAATTAGAAGTTCCTTATATGAACTAAAAATACATCTATATACTATTTAAATTATTATTAATCAATATTGAAACTTGATAATATCTGTTTTTCGAATACCGAAAACTTTTATTAGCTAGATTGCTTGTTATTAGATGAAAACTTGCAATTGTTATAAATAAAAACCGTAACTAAATACCAAATGAAATAATTTTTTTTGTAAATTTTCTAAGATTATATAGTGTTATGTGAATGTGAGCTTTTGTAGAATTTAATTTATTGGCGGTTGTAGTCAAAACAGATACAAATAAAAAGTACAAATTGGGTATATAAAATATTTATAGCGTCTCATAGTCATTAGAAACACGTTAATTACTCCAATGGAATGTTATGTTGATCTAGTACAATCTATTCGGGTCGCACGCAAAGTTGAAATATGAGTGGATTTGTAATGTAGGTACAAATTTGGACAGCGCGGCGTTTTGAATATTTTATATCAATTCAGTTCCTATCATTAGCTCAATGGTATATTGAAAATGATAATCATGTTTGCAAAAAATCTATCTATAAAACAATTCTTACTATTTCTTATTCTCATTTTGCTTCAAATAATAGACCTACTTTCATCATAAATTCATCGTAACAATAAAGGCATATACATACATAGTACATACATATAATTTGAAATTAAGTGTTGACTTTTATTATGTATAATAAAATTGTAGGTACCTACTAGATATAAAATATTAATAGTTACATTTAATATCTCTTCAAATTGGTAATAGTCATTCGCACAGAATTTACAGCTGTCAAAATATATGAAAGTCATTTCGTAAGATAAAATCTTTAACAACGTGTGCAATAATTAAACACTTAGTAACAAGCTTTTAATAATCAGAATATATTAATTTCGTAATAGGCCAAGAACAAGAACTTATCTAATGTTTATATTTTTTTAGGTGAATTCTTAAATATTTCTGATATTTTGGCTTAGATTTTGGATAATAATTGTAATATAATAATGTATACTTAAGAAAATTAAAAAGTTAAACTACATTTTAACGTTCTTCTTTAAATTTATAACGTACCTACGTACGTGGTTCGTACTACATTTATATTTAAGATAATCAAGTAACGTCCGTATCGTAATTGTGACCCACATTCTCGGATTTGAAAGAGAAAACGTACAGAATTTTTGGCATTACGATGTGCTTACAGCCATCCATTCGTAATTGATGCATTAAAATTGCAACCATGACAAAGTGTTGTATTTAGCACATTTTTAAATTTACAATCTTGAACAATTTTTATACTATTTCACACGTAATGCCGGGAAATCTGACTCTCCATTGTTAATTACCTAATTGATCGTTATTGACTTCAATGCAGTATCGAATTTGGGTGTGGCTTCAACACACTCTGTAGCATACTAGAATATATTATGATAATTTGATAGTCAAGTTTTTGTTTCTAAACGCAAGTCACTTAAGGCCTTTGTTTTTCGAGGTCACAACTCGCATATCTTATTCTTCTATACAAATCGCCGTTTCATTATTATTGGTGTATTCCGTCAACGTGTAAAGAACGCTCCGGTATTGCGAAGTTTGCCAAGAATCCACTGACACAAGTCTATATTTCTAGGACAAGGGGCAGCTTGTTTTGATCAATTGTAAATTCTAACCCATACAATCGCGGTCATTGAACTAGTTGTATGCATCTTTAGTTGATAAGAATATCATGTTTGTACAAATGAGATAGTGTGCAATTTTATTTGAATATGCAAAGCAAGACAATTTGCTTAGCTTGGCTAGACATTTCATTCTATTTAACATTGGTTTACATTACTTGTTTAAGTTTAGATCAGATTTCATTTGAGTAGCTAGTACCATCTACGCCACCTACCTACGGTCGTTGTGACCCACACGTTAATGATCATGGTAATAAAATAACATTTCAGTCTACCACACAATTGAGGTCACTAATATATGGCATGATTTCCAAATAATCTTCAAGTGGTCCGATCACGACTCATTGTTGGTTCAGCAGTGCGTAGTCTCAAAGTAACGGTGCCGGTGCGACCGCCACTCGGCCCTGCGTCTCGCGAACCTTGTCTCCGACGACCAACACATCTCATGCTGTTATTAAATTTATAGGTATACGCATCGTAATCGAACTTTCTCCTATGTTCGAATCAATCGCATCGATCATACAGATACCATCAATTTACTGTTAACAATATCTTACTAACATTTAAATACGTACGCGACAATAAACTGGGTTTGTGTTTAACGATCATTAACAATTTAAAACAAAAAGATGAAAGTCGACGGATGCTTCGGGAGACTTTTATGCTCAGGCTGGCGAGTAATTAAATACAATAACTGAGAAAGCTTGCGAAATTGCAGAAATGCGGCGGTATCCGCAAGCCAGTGTAAACGCGTTTCAAAGCAAGGAATTCCACATGTAAGAGGCGGAAGCGGTGTGTTGTGCCTTGATCTTGTTCGGTTAAGATGCATAGATACTGTAGCGAAGGAAATATATGTTATGACGTGTAAGGCGTAAGCTCACTGGCCGAGGTGTGGCGACAATACACGCATACACTGGCTGTTTTACACACATGCCTCATCACAGTTATTTGTTAGATGTCCCGTTTATTAAACTCCATTAGCTAATGGCATATTTAAAGTGAGTGAACTCAAATATTTATTTTACAAATGTAATGCTTATTGAAGGCTACCACACTCAGTTGACGTTTTAGATTTTTCGTGTGATGTGAGACGATTGTATTCTTAGAGTAGTTTTGAAAAGTCTCTGAACTAATAAGTCTATTAAGCATGCAAAGTAGGTTTAACGGAATGTATAGTATATTTTAATCTTGTATAAATAATGTTTATTTCACTTAATTAACTAACCGCAACTTTATATTATATAATATATTATAAAGTATTTGTACGTAAGAAGAAACTAAAAGAAAATTGCAACCTTATAATCTCATTGCTTGTATATAATCAGCAAATTTTTAATTAAAAAAAATGAGACCTTTTTATTGGAATATATTTTTATAAAGCTTAAGATTCACAGGTACAAATTTAAATTCACATATAAACAATAAATTAATGTATAGAAAATAACAAAGTAGTGACAAAAGCAATAAAGTGTTAATTGAAGGCAATATATCAGCGAAAGCCGAGTATTTATAAGAGATAACGAGAATATAACAGTATATCGTCGGCCTATGATGTGTAATGTGGGACTGCATATATTTTTTGCGGTGGACCTTCAGGCTTATAGGTAATGAAGTGCAATGAAATTCCAAGAACTGTCCCGCTAACGGTACGTGCTATCATAGCAATTTACACCTTATTGCCATAAAGCTTAGAAGGATCCCACGCAAGTATTACATTAGAACACATCCAATTACTATAATCACGCATTGAGACAAGATCGAATGAGACTGAGATTATATTATTACGGTATGCGACCGGTATTGAATAGGGACAGTCTGAATATTTCTAGAGATAAGTATTCGTATTTAGAATTGCATTTGTTATTTTGCTTCCATTTAAACTAAGGCGACTCGTTGTATAGGAAATAAGAGACTGGCGCCAATGGATAAAGTGGTTGGTAAGCGTGAGTTCCATGTTTAGATAACTCCAATTGAATTGTTGTTTAACTTTCTCTATAGGACATAGCAAATATTTCTTTAACATAGTCCTAGCTGCGTTGTAAAGCGTTTACTTTAGGAAAAGGGTTACGTAAGGTTTAATGTTCCTCAATTGTTACTTTATCAAGGAAATTGTTTTGGTTACATGGACATTCAATTTTAGAAGCACGAGTCTCACAAATCTCGAAGATATCTTGAATGTTTATGTTTATTTTATAACTATAAATTTGATATATTATTATGACGGTTAAAGCCCGAATGTAAGGTCAATCTTCCTACATACCTCCGATCGTTTGCTCGCGATCGTTTATTATTCATTATTTTAAATTTGTTTGATTTTTCTATTTTTTAATACTTATGGTGTGCCGAATTAAAATATAAAATTTGCCAATTTTTACCTATAGATAGTTAGTAAAACTAGCGATATTTATGTATCTACTGAAAATCCCAAGATTTACGAATTGTGGCCATTAAGTTTCATAAGTTCATTATGAAAATATATAATTACAACAACAACAATAATGCAGACGGGTAGTAGTCCTATTGCGTCAGTTTTAATCTGCATAAATTCGAATGAAATTAGCAAAAGCTTGAAAGTTTAATGTAGTCGAGTTTTCTATATATTTAGGCTGGCTTAATTATTTTGACCTAAAAGCTTAACAATTTGCTATATAAATTGGAGCACATGCCATTTCGGAATAGATAAGCATGTTATTTATCGTCTAAATATATCTTCATGAGAACACAGCCTACCTGTAAGAGTACATAAACACAGAAAAACAAATGCAACAAGTTGTTCATTTATAACTTCGTAGACTAAAAGGGAAGGTTGGTTACAAGGATCAATGTGATCTACATATACTGGATCTGAGATACCAGTTTCCTACAAGAAAACCCTTACTTTAAATTTGAAATACATGATTGAATAAGTATTAATTTAGAACTCTCAAATACAATCTTAAATACAATTAAGGAGGAATTGCATTGCAATTTATATTTTTATAATATTGGCGATAGTATCCATTTACTTTTTAATATATATTTAACGAAATAAATAAACAATCGAATGTTTTTAGAGTCGCATTAAAATAATTGTAACATAACAGCTTTGTTATCTAATAATAAAAAATAATTAATATAAAAATAATTTATAATAACTACTGGTATCTCAATCGCATTTACAAGACTATCTACTCATTTGTAATCGAAAGTACTAGAATATTGCAATGTTTATTATATCCTTATGTATAATGAAAGATAAAGAAGACACTTAAGCCAAGTTGTAATTAGCATTGCGTGCTTACAAGAACTCTCGTTTTCTAGTCAGATAACTTTTTAATGCTTTGATATATTTAGAAAGAATGTCTCAACGAATAAAATTGATTAGTTTTTGTACTCACTATAATAGATTGTTTAAAATTATATGATCAACATTACCTACTTAATTTCGGCCCAACACAAACGGGAGCTATTTCTATTATTAGTCATTAAGTCATTAATTGAAAGAGGTTTATCTATAAAATTATTCAATCATGTATGAAACTACATTTGTCCTTAAGTAACCAACTCGAATTAAATCAAAATTATTACTTTATTAATAATTCAAAGACTTACTCTTTAATTTTAGTACGATACCTAGAGCTCAGTCCTTTTCTTAGAAAAATGTAGGAAGATTATTTTCCACTTAACTAAAGGTATAAACCATGAGAAACAGCGCGTGTTAATGCTCTTTGAGATAAAGTGCAAAGATGGTTAGAAGCGTCCAATGCTTTGTTTGTTACAAAAACAAACCTTGCAAAATAAATAATTAAAAGCCAAATAAATAAGAAGTACCTACAACTAGATTAAGGAGATGATTTTTAAAACAATTTTTTTTTAAATAAAAAGCTATGACTGTTTCATGTTATCTCAGTGAAAAGAATTGAAAGCAGAGGGAATAAAAAATCGAGCGGCATAAGGAAGTAAAATAAAGCATTCACAGACTTTACGTTCACTAAAGAGACATAAATTAAACGTATTTTCTTTTTTGTATTTTATTTATTGATTAAAAACGCCATTTGCCATATACACCTGCAATAATCTCGACTGAGATCTATATTTACGATGCAATATGGGCTGTAAAAGAATCGTCGAAGGTTTTCCGGTAAGCGAGAGGTATGCGGCTGCGCAAGCGCAGAGGGAAAGGGGGGAAAGGGGGAGAGGGGGATCACGATGCGGTTAACCTAGGTTAGGCCACGCGCAAGCTCGCCCATACTTTCGCGACTCACTGGATATTTTATATTTGTTACGGATTTTATTCGAGTCACAGTGAAATGTTTTTAATGCGTATTTAGTATATAGTGTTTTATATTTGGCAAACATAACGATTAAGGCAAGGACGAATGGGAGTGGTTTCGATTGATCCTCTTATAAGGAGATTGTGGGTTTTAGTAAAGGGTAAAGATTAAAGATTCTGATAAAATGTTTTGCTAAGTATTGCTAAATATTTGGTTACCGACCATGTAACTTTACAAAATACAAGTTTGTTCCAATTAGGACTGTAGGTAGATGCATGACTTTCTGATGACATTAATGCTTATAATAAAGGCACAATTATCGAGTTTGATATGATCGCTATGTTATGAAACAATTTCGAATATGCGGCTGAGAAATTCGTCTTCGCTGTAGACTGCTGGCATTTCGAATCTCAGAGAATTTGCGATGGACCCTGACATTTTGCAGATAGCACCTTGCGTCTTGATTCGATTTTGTTTTTATTACATTTTCGGACAATTTAATTTGCATACTCGTTAGATATTTACCAAAATAAACGGTTGTCTTTTATCAATTTAGCTTGATCGTAGAAAATAATCATAAATTTCAAAGTTTATTAGATCAATCGTCATTGATTACTACTGAATCTGTTCAGATTGCATCATATGTTATGTAATTATTTATGTATGTAATTAAGTATCAAAAATAAAAATTATAACCAACCTGGAATTAAAGCTTTTTTGCAAACGTAAATCTTTAAACTGTCGTAAACGTGTACATACTTAAATTTAAATGAATAAACACTTTAATACATAAGTCCATAGATAACGATTATGAGTCACAAGCCACAAATAGTATTATGAAATGCGACATCACTCAAGATTCCCAGTAGGGACGTGATGATAACAAATTATTGGCCAGCACGTGTTACTTTCCTTTAACAACGGATTATATATTATATTAATATTCTCATTGCGTATATTATCATTTAAAGAACAATAAAAATGTATGTAGGTATTAGTGTCAGCAGAGTGATTTGATGATTGTTTTAATAAGTTTTTTAGAATTAGTCCTTTAAAGTAAGCATAAATCTCATTAATTGTATATCACCGAAAGTGTACAATATATTGTTATATAAATAATTCGATGATCAAACTGTATTGCTTTAATATTTTTTACGTTCATATACATGACAAAGTTGTACATAAAGATAAAGATAGTTAATGTCAACTTTTGCCCACTGAAAACTCTTTTTTCATTTTATTTCCAAACGATTTTATATGTGTTTATAATATAAATAAATGTTTAAAAACAATTATTCTTTAATCTACATAGTAAACGCGTAAATAATTGTTTATTTTAATTTACATTGTATAAGAGATATATCATAAAAATGCCTTTTTTATGTTTCAGGAAACCACGCTTAGAAAACGAACCGAGCAAACGAAAGTCCTCTTTTGACAAAAGTTTTTGGAATGGTAAGTACGAGAACTGGAAAAGTGATTACTTTTTTTTCGGAAACAAACGGAGTTAAACAATTTTATACAACGTCAAAAAAATGGAATGAATACGGAATTCCGGATAAAATTACAATGTTTTACAATATAAATGTTAAGGGTAAAATTTTATTGCTTACAAGTTGTATTAAATTTTCTTATTAGTACAGTAATTGTAATGTTAAAAACAATATAATTAATATGAATATCGTAAAGAAGGTAAGCCGTAGTAAATAGTTGCCATTGGTAGGCGTTGCGGCCGCGGCGCGCGAAGCGTGCACGGTGTATCGCTCGCGACCTGCCGCATATTTCGCTCACTTTGCATGCCGCAAATGCAATTTCAGAATGACATTTTATGATTGAAAGTGATTGGCAATTCTTTCACCTTCACCGTCGATAACAAAACGTTTGCTGCCCGCGTTTTAATTTAAAAATTGTAAACACCTTTGTTGACACGACATGTGGGATTAAAATTTTAAATGTATTTTATTTTAGATCACAAACAAGTCTGGTGGAGTTTGAATATAATAGTACCTCTGACACATGTATGATATATTATATTTAAAGATTGTTTTTATATGCGAACGGATTTAGCGCATTAAAACGTACAAAAGGCTTTAACGGTAAACCATATGTTATTTAAGATGTAAACTATAACATTTTGCACATGTTTCAAACATTAGTAAATGCAGTTTTTGAATACGTGCGTCATGAAACACTTGTTATATAATTTGAATATCATTATGAACGGCTGTCTATTCAAAACAAAGAGGATTAGATTTTGACTTGGCGACCTTTAGATTTAAATGTGGCGAATTATGTCCGAGTCTTGTTTTATCTTGGAAATATTATGTAAGACATGTCATTGGAGAAAGTTAATTTAGTTTGAAAGTGAAATCGATTGAACTTTCTTTCACTTATCCATTTCATAGTCTCGTTCTTGGTCTATTATTTAAATAATCGATGAAACTGATGATGATTATTCAATATTCGAAACGCAGTCGGAGCTCGTCTGATATACTTATTTTATATTAAAAGCGTGCATGACAATAATTAACTTATTCAGGCAGGTAATACGTGTCAATTACGTTTAAATGACAGAGATGCAAATTGTATTATTGGATTATATCTTTTGTTATAAACATAGATTGTTAATTTGTCAAGGATATATATTTTGCACGCGATAAAAAATTCCCACGCAATGGTATTACAGTATTTAATGGAAAGAGGAGAATGTAAAAAAATGTGCAAACAAGTCAGCAAACACGTCGGAGCGGTTTGTATGGCGACCGGCGACCGGCACAGGCGAGGGACGAGAGGGCCGGCATTCCAGCCTCCGCGGCCGAGACGACGTCATCTCTGCGCATTCTAGCTCTGTACCCGTATGCAGCGATTTAAAAGAAAGCTTGCCAAATTCAATTTAATGGATAAATAACTTACCTGCTGTAGTCGTGCCAACTTATCAACGAAGCGTTTTATTGCATTTTTATGCAAATACTCTAATTGACGTTCAAACGTAGAGCTAAATCAGAATTTATGTAATACGTTCTTTTAAATTTTCAAATTAATTGACGATAAAATTAACGTTGAATAAACAAAATTTGTATAAAACGTATAATACTTGTAAAAAGAGGCGAGTTAAGCTTTTATGTACAAAAACATATAAACGGAAGTAGAGCATAGCAAGGGGCGCCGCGACCCTGACATCTGCAGTGCGCGAGCGCCGTCTGCTCAGCGCGCTCGGTCGCCGCCCTCCGACGCCATCCTCTAAAAATAGCCAAAGATTTAGTGATCTAAGCACAGGTATACTCGCGAAGCTCGAACTAGAACGACAAAGGCGCTCACCTATTCAGTTACATAAACGTGGGAGGAACATTTTAAAAATTTTGCGATGTGATTGTTTAACTTAATTGTAAATTAGTGACATGTAGATTTATTATTAGAGAGGTGCTATTATATAATATTTGTATAGTATTGGAACGTATTGGAAGTGATCCTGTAGGTAATGTGGTCCTGCTAGTCGGCTGCGGCAGGTGAAGGGTGAGGGGAGTCGCGTGCGCAGCGCGGTGTCCGTCCCTGGTCCGGAGCAACGCCCCCGTCAAGGGCGGCGACGCTGCAAATTTCTGCAAGTCCGAAGCGAACCAGCGACTTAGTGCATCGCGCTCGGCCGCGGCGGCACCGCGCTCGCCGCTTATGCTTTTGTGAACACACACGCCCGCGCCACACGCACAACCCTATCTTAAATAACAGTTATTTCGACCGAAATGGAAGTGTTCCGCATTCCATTTTTGATCTTCCTCGCCTGAGTATGGAACATCGCTCAACACAGTTTCTTTTTTGCTCGATCCCATTGTTTTCGAACATTTTTTCCCAAACCGAAGAAAGTAAATGTTTTGTGAATGAACGCAACCCAAAACTGGTTTCATAAACGAAAGTGCAGTGTTATGAATTGATGCAAATTACTTCAAGTGGAGATCTTATTAAAAGTTACACAATGTTGGACACAAGGAGGCTGCCGCGACGGTCCATGTCTCTACTTGGTTGGTACAGCTTAAAGTTGATGTTTAGATGGAAGCTTCTTTTTTATTCGAATAAAAAATGCAAATTATATTTATAAATGATATAATTAAAATTAATAATTGCTTACATCATTTTAATTTTTATTTGAAGTTATTAATAAAATAATATTATATTATAATTAATACTCTACATTGATCACACAAAGAAATCGTATAAAAGATTACTTTTTTGGATCAGTATGATTTTTTATATTAATATATTTAATAAAAACTCATCTGCTGAATCAATACACTCCTTACATTAATGGAATATTTCGTTCGGATTAGTTTTGATATCACCAAAATTTGCTCTACATTTTTTTTTTTGTTTTTACAAATAGGCTTCTTCTTTCTTCTTTCTCGGCATTTTTCGTAACTACCCTCGTCCTAGACAAAGAACGTGTCACACATTTTTTTTATTCAACAAAAAGTTATTGACTATAATAATATTATCAAAGCCGTATCCGTACATAAATATTAAATTTGCAAGGTAATGCTGTTGAATTTCCGGTTTATTATTTCAATTCTACTACAAACAATGATTTTTGAAACTTATTTTATGGCTTTTAGTCTTCATTTTTTAGTTACATAGGAATCTGAAATATGAAACTTAGAACTATAATGATAGGTAAGCGTTTTAATGTTTGTACAAAATAGCATGCAACAAATGTATTCATTTTCCTTTATAATATTTCTTTATAAACATTTAGCGTTGATTACTAGTCTGAGGACAAATGAGAGAACAAAAGTGGATTTAATACATACAGTTGTGCAAACATTTCGAACTGTGCCATATCGGTTTTGCGGCTTTTCGTTAAATTATAAGAATACTAACATTGCAGGTCATCACGTTTTTATGAAAGTGATTTTTGTTCGTACTTACCAAAAATTTTTTTTTATAACTTAAATACTATGTTCAATCAAAAAATATTAGTTATGGATACAACGACATATACAGTGCTAAAAATTCATCACTCGCGATGCTTACATCCCATTGAGGAAGAAAAAGAAGGTATTGCTAATGTGTTAACAACATTTAACGAATTGATAATTTTTGTATATCACGTAACATTAATTTGCTGAGCGTTTATTTGGCTTGTGTTAATTTATGTAAATTACAATAATGTTCTTTTTCTTAGTAGGTTTGAAAAGTAATATTCCTTTAAAGATGATAAATTTATGACACATCGAATTACTAAATAAGATTACTAATGGTCATTGAGATTATGAGTAATATCTACTTGTCTCTACATTTTCAATATTGACACAAACTATGTGTAAATTATAACCAAGTCAAGGTCCATTGATGACTAGATGCGTATATCCTGCAAAAAACCCTGCTTTATTGCATAAAAGTTTGCGAATCGATATAAGTCCGTGATCGAAGTATTTATAAAGCGTTGACATGTTAAAAACCGGTAGGATTACTTTGAATAGGCTGTAGTTTTTTAGCGTCTACATTTCTTCATTTTAATGTAGCCATACAAGTTTTGACGGCAAACGTTTTTGTCTAATATTTATTATTTTTCTTGCAGATCGTATAACCCGAAGTGATACCGAGGACAAAAGTCTGTCAAATGATGAGGCACCAGTGCCAACATGTCCTCGCCAGCCGCCCGACGGTGTGGAAACGCCATCGGATGCGATCGAAAAAACACCAGACTTACCGTCCAGGCTTCCACCACGTCTGCCTACAGGTTGGCTTGGTGCTCGTCCACGGTTTTCTTATAACTTGAGATCGCAAGATGCCCGAAGTGAGGCAAGTGTTAAAGATAAAATTGCAATGTTCTCATCGGACCTCAATGTATCATCTGATCGCTTGGATAAATGTGGAACTCTGCCAGTTAGAAGCCATTCAACATTGAGAAAAAGTGTGACACCTTACGCCAAAAACTATTCAGAAATTTCATCTTTAGATAGGCGATTGACAAAATCACAAGACAATCTAGATGAGAACCCGTGTCTATACAAAAGACAACCAGAGAGACCAGAAGTTCTGGGAGGAGTAGAAAGTACTAAAATTGAATCATATTCCAGTAAAATTAATAGTTATAAACCAGATTTGCATAAACCCCTCTTTTATGGGAGCACGACTACGTTAGCTTCCGATACAGGATTTAACCGAACTGTTTGCCATAGTCGGAGTATTAGTGAAGATAGTACGAACAGTACAGGATCTCATAAGTCAAATTTAGAGTATTTAATAGAACAGAGAAAAAAATCAATGTCCAAACTTCGAGGCTTGGCCATACCAGAAATGCAAGCCCCAATAGTTGATTTACCTGAAATAAAAGTTAAGGACAACTTTTCGAAGTCATTCTTACAAAAATATCCTAAGCCAGAAATAAAAAAAGAGTCTTCAGTCAAAGCTTCGAAACCTTTAACGAACTTCAACGACAACAAATGGAATACTAATTTCTTGCCAAATAATATACCGAAATATTCACCAGCATTCAAACGAAAATCTTTGCAAGTATATACACCATCTTGTTTATCGAAAGAATCAACACCTGAAAGAAAATTCGCAGAGAAAATTGAAACGATGAATAAAACTCACAGTGTATTGCAAAAGCCTTTAAGGACTAGTTCTGACTTAGCTAGAACATCCTTATTTAATTCATCGACACAATACAAGCAATACAACAATAATAATATAGGTCATTATCGGGACTTGAAGCATATGGAGATTAAAATGTGCACTGCAGTTGAAGTGGTTGACAGTGATAATGATTCTGCAATGAGTTCAACACAGTCCAGCTATCGGTCCTCAGCCTCATCGCCTATGCAAAACTTAGATAATGTCGAATCTGACTGCTCACGCATGTCTCCAAAAGTATTACATTACACATCTTATCTTCATAATAAATCAGAATTTAATAAAACAAAACCAAGTAATGACAAGATCACCAATGAATTTGTAAAGAGAAACGTTTGTCGTTCAGTATCATCGGACACAAATGTCTCCCTAAGTTCCTCAGCCGGGTCAGCAGCCACGTCGGGTTCCCAAGCAAGCTGTAGTTCATTAGAAAGTTCTGTAGCTGACTCAGATAAGAGAAGAGTTTCAAAAACTTATGATGTCGACACAATAAATAGAAGAAATATACTAGCTTCTGCTAAATGCAGAAGTGGTAGAGACATCACTTTGAAGTCGCCAGTTATTGAAACTAAATACTCACATGAGTCACTTGACAGATCACCAAGTCCCGTACATAAAGCGTCTGAGCGCCTTTCTACACTCCCGTCTACTGTGAGTGTTGTAACGAATAAAGGCGATAACAGACGACGTAATAAGGTAATTGTTGAAAGTGACTCTGATTCTGACAGTGAACTTGCAATTCGACAGCGGAAACCTGAATTCAAAAATATTAGATTGAAGCGAAACTCGTCAACTAATAGCAAAAACAAGCAAAATCCAATTATATCTGACCCGGTCAAAAAGGAAGATGCACCACAAGTTATTAAAGATAAGACAATATTCAATAATATGAATAAAGCTGGTAAAGATGATTTTGATAATGGAAATTGCAAACGATCAAACACTGTGAATATTAAACAAAATTTAACAAATACTTCTATAAGTAAGAAATGGAGACACGAAGAGAATAATAATATAGATATTAAAAATGATGATTTAGACGAAGTTTTAAAACTGAAATCAAAAACTAATATTATTACAACAAACAAAAGCAATTTGATAGAATCGAAAGAAAAAGCTAAAGTAAATTCATTTTCTACTTCAAATGTCAAATCTCAGCTTTATCATCTTAAAAGAGGAAATGGATCAGGAGTCGGCCTCATTTTAGCTGGAGGCATTGATTGTGAAGCTAAACATGTAACGGTATGTTTTTAAAGAAATATAATTTATGAACATCGTATTACATTTTAACGTTTTTCTGATAAAATAATACTTAATATTTCTATAGGTTCATCGTGTTTTATCTGATAGTATAGCAGCCAAGGCCGGAATCGAAAAGGGCAGTAAAGTAAGAAGCATCAATGGATGTTCTACGTCTGGTCTTACTCATGCTCAATCTGTTTCAATATTAAAGGTAAAACTTTCTTCAATAGGTTATTTTTAATATTTATGTCCTTATTGGTGATATACTTTATATTTTATGTTTATATTTCCAGGAACAGCGACCTGAAGTTGTGATTGAAATTGAAAATGAAGTTAAGGGTTCTACAGAATGCGGCTCTGAAAATGGTAAGAAATACTTTCTTTTTACGTTATTGAAGTAGGTAATAAATATTTACTATCTTTCTTCAACAAAAACTTGCTAGGCAAAATTAACCTCTACAACTCGAATTCACTTGAGTCGAAATCCTACAACAGTTGGGACCTTTTTTTAAAAGAATCTTAGTATATAATTTAATCTATAAGTACTTAGGTCATTTAATCTCCTTTTTTACAGCGGAGTCGAAAATACGTCTCGATTCTAACAAAGTATGTTCCAAGAACGCAAATGCTGGATCTATAGTAAAAGTAGTTCTAGAAAAGGCTGGTGGGGGCGCAGGGTTAGGCTTCGGTCTGGACGGTGGTCGAGACTCTCCGAATGGTGATCTAGCGCTGACGATTAAAAAGCTTTTTGCAGGTAAGCACATTTTTTTAAGTAACTTAAAAAACTATTTTTTATTGATGTACATGAATGTAATTAAAAAAACTGACTTAAACCGGCTTCTTCTTAATTTCTGTGGGATGATATCACCTGAACCTTTTCATGGGATCCTTTTAAATAGAAAATCGAGGAACCTCCTTTTTGAAATCAGTTGAAAGCACAACTTTGCTTTTATTTTATGTAAGGAGCCAATTGTTTCAGTATGTGTATTTACAAATTAACAGCTCGACAAATATTTTATTACAGGAGGAGCTGCAGCTCAGAGCGGTCGCGTGAAAGTAGGGGCAGAACTTCTGTCTGCGGGAGGACAATCTTTTGAAGGCTTCACCCGAACGCAAGCGTGGGCAGCTCTTAAAGCATTACCTGCAGGCCAAGTCGTCTTAGTATTAAAAAACCCAGCTAACGAGGGATCTTAAAATTTTCATTTGGTACTAATAATCTTAATTAGATATAAGAAAAAAATTATCGCTAGAAGAACGTCATGTCGCAATGTTTTGATGTTATTTGCGTTTCATTATTTACTTTGATGACGATCTACTGTAAATATTTTTGTAAAATTCTTACGTAAAACGTAGTATAAAAATATCAAGACTGTATTGAATTTTGATTGTTAACATGTTTTATTTATTTAAAAAAAATACTAGTCCGGAAATATAAAGGTACTAATTTATGAATGCCACCATTATTTAGTTTGTAGGCATTATACTGATTAGTATGTCTATCTTCTAGTGAGTAATGGCGTGCCATTCCAGTGTCTAGGTAGATATTATATTGGGCTAAACCCTCAATAAAAATGTTATAAACTAAAAAAAAATATTAAAAGCAATAAACTTAATAAAGCAATTAATACTGCATTTTTTCCGTTTTAAAACAATTTGAACATAAACATCACCTGTCATAATTATAATATATAATCGTCCATTAGTCTGTTGTGCATTTTTAAAAATATCTATTGAACTGCTACGCCTTGCCATCCTAATTAATCCTTCGGCCTTTCTTACCAGTAGTCGTTAGAAAATAGTTTACATGTAAATATTATTAACTCTATGTCCTATTTTATTTTTGTATATTATTTTATAAGTAACGTTGAACACTAAAAGTGGAACCGCATAATATTTATACTCCCTAAATTATCGTGGTTAATTCCGATCATAATTTTAATTTAATAAATAACTTAAAAGTAACGATTTTTTTCATTTTTGTCCTTATAAATTAAAAGCTAAAGCTAAGAAGTAGGTATAGAGTTTTAGTTTTTAGTGGGAACATTTAAGTGATGCCTGAAATGTAATTATATTTGAATGTTAATTGCTATAGGCCAAAATTCAGGTTTATTTTAAATTCCCTACTTATATAGCAAATGGATGTTACTCTGTCTGTACTTTTTCACGCCGAATCCACTGAACCGATTTTAATAAAACTTAGTACCGATTCTTGTGCGTTAGAAACTACGTAGAGTGCCTTTTATGCAAAGGTTCAAACGGAAGGGTTAAAACAACAGCTTAAAACATTTGAAATATGCGCAAGCCTTGACTTCGTATTTCTAAAGTTACGAATAATTGTGTTCTTCAGGGAGTTTCTAAAATCCACGGTTCATATTCCAATAGATATAAATAGAGAAGAACAGCCATTTAAATAACTTATTTTGTTAAACGGGCTATATAATGATCTGATGGCGAACCTTTAGTAATGGAGTCAAACCGCGAAACATAGTATAAACATAATAAAAAAAATGATACGTTATAAAATTATTTAATAATTTTCTTACACTTCGTTGTATAAAGTTCTATTCGAGTTAAAAAAATGCAAAAATATAAAGTTAGTTATGCGATACTTCTATATTAATATACGTGTTTATTTTACTGTCGATGTAAACTTACAACTAACGCTTAGAAACTTTATTCAAAACATTATTTTAACTTCAGTGAGAGTCACTTCAGAATTATATATAAAAACTATTCCTTACAGACATACATTTACTATTTTCAGTCGCAGTGCGCTTGTTAAAAAATATGCTTATAATTCAAATCTGTACAGTTATTAAAATATTAAAAAGTCGAGTATATAGATATAAATAAGGCTTACTTTAAAACTCATATTTACATATTTTGTACATTTTATTAGTATCGTTTTATTGATACAGGAAATCATTTGGTCGCAAAACGGGTACAGTGTGTTATATCTACAACTACACTTTCTAAATTTTATTTCAATCTTTACTTTACACAATTAATATCACAGACTTTCCAATTATATTTCGAATAATTAATGTATGTTTTAAACTTTGGATTTGTAATCTGGGTTCTTATCTGTCTTATCTTACTTATTAGAAATTTAAAATCAGCTTAACTCATATTTTTAGATTACTTGTCCTCAAATGTTCAAGCTTTTCTTAAGTAAGTTGACATGTTCTTTTAATCACGCTTTTCATATCATTAATTAAGTTCGTTTTATAGTATAATATATTATAGGGGCCAGTAAAAACCTTTAAGCAATATTTTTTATTGGGAACACTTATACAAGTGTTTTTGTATATATGTTACAGTTAAAACTAGTTGGTAGTTAGAACGCGTTTTTCCTAGCTAGAACTAGTTTTTACTTAACGCCTTTGTTAATACTAGAATTGACTAATGTCTGAATATAATATCAGTTAAAACTAGAATTTACCACAGACATATTTGATTTTCATATAAACTAGTTTTAGTAGATTTGGGATTGAAAACAAGATATAAATTTCAAAAATATTTCTCGAAAAGATCTGATACTGGGAACCAAATACCAATAGTCTAAGACTAAAAGAAAATTTTAGAGAACATTGACTTAAATTTAGTTGCCAGGATGACAATATTAATTATAAGTAGGTAAATAAAATAATAAAATAAATCAACAGAACGCAACCCTAAAATTTTAAAAAGACACCTAACCTACCTACCTAAAAGTGCGATGATCAGGTGATGCCTCGCAGCCAATCAGAATAAGGTATGATGAACTCTAACATCGGCCGGAACAGTTTTAACTAACTCGCTTCGGGAAAACGCATTTCGTATTGCAGAAACTAGTTTTAACTGATATTATATTCAGTCAATTCTAGTATTAACCCTTTGTTAAGTAAAAACTAGTTCTAACTAGGAAAATTTCTATTTGCGTTCTAACTACTAACTAGTTTATACTGTAACATATATATACATATAAACTTTGGCAAAACTATAATTCTGTAAATCGAATAATAAGTGTTATCAGGAACAATAAGAAAAACCACGAATTAAAACAAACAATATTTTCCCAAATAATAAATCCATTAAGATCCTTTGGCAATATCGTCTTCTCCAGATACAATATTTCACACATTTTCAATGCTCACAGCGGCGGCGGCTCATCCAGCCATATGATGTCGATATCATAGGGGATCGACTACCAAAATATACATATACATATTTTGGTACTCGATCCCCTATGATATCGACATCTACTCTCATTAAATACTAATAAACGCAAGTCCTTTCAACGTGAGTACAATAAAGCGTAGAATTTTCGAAATGTTAAATCGTTAAACTTTGGCAAACAAGGTATAGATTACATACATATTTACAGCAAGAGCAAGGGCGGATCCAGCTTTGGCGCCACATAGTCGTAGTCAAGTCAAGAGCTTAAAGTTTATTTTGATAGCAATCGATACAAGTAAAAGTAGGTATTTTATCTAAGTGTTTATTGCTCAGACATCTTGATCCCCACAACTTGGATCCACCGTTTCCTATGAGCGATATTATATCCGCTATGCATCATAACGTGGAGTATGTATGCGCCTGCCGCGCGGGGAGCGGGCAGCAGGCGCAGCGCAGTCAGCGCGGTGCGCGCCGCGCCACGCGCAGCAGCACGGGCCCGGCGCGCACGTCCTTGAACAGCCGGATGGCCTCCCCGTGCGTCAGCCCCGCCGTGCCGCGCCCGTTCACCGACACGATCTCGTCGCCTGCAACGTCCAACATACCTTCATAGTTCATACTACTGATATTCTTGCTTCGACTTCGAAGCCGAAGTCAAACTAATCCTTATTCTATTAGGATGCATGTAGAGATAGTTTGGTACCGTCATGCAGTCAAAGTCGAATATATTATATCGAAATGACTAGACTATTTGTGACTGATAGAATGACTAGACGTAGTGATATTCACTTCTTAATTGTAAAACAATACTTCTAGGTACGACGGGTACGGGTTTTAGGGTAGCAGTTTCTACAGCGAACTTACTATTTTACAAGCTATATTTTAAGAAAAGATGCAAGTACATCATATAAAAATATGAAATAATTTAAAAATAACCGTTAAACATATTAAAACACTAAAATGGAAGCGTGGAAAATAGACAGTGTCTAGAGGGTTTTCATTTCTATTTTAATATGAAAAACGCACGTGTACAGACGAGATTAAATAGTAAACTAAGATCTTAATCGGTTAGGTTTAGACTAATGAAAGAAGTCCACAGCTAATTAAGTAAAATCACAGTCTAAGAACAAACGTGCTTTTAATTAAATTAATATGAAAAACAAGGATAAGAAAGTTGCGTATCGATCAGTAAACAAGATTTATGCTTTTTAGTGATTTGTATGCATAGGACAATTTCTTTAGGTGATAAGAAATTTCTTTACCTTTCGAAACTATTCTGATAAGTGCGAGTGTTATATCCATATAAAAACATAAAGCTGTATAGTCTAAGTATAGTAGAAAATTATATACATTTCGTGTAAGCATGGTATATATTTATGGTCTTTTATATAAGAAGTTTGTCTTAAGTGATACTTATATTTTTTATTCCACAGATTGATGTCAGAAAAAGCGTACCGGATTCATGGCCTCTTGACATTTAAATTGAACGATGACTGAACCGGACAAAAAACGTTAATTATTGTCAACGGAAGAATTGCGAATGAAAATCTTATAGGGCAGGTGAGTGAACGAAAAATAATAAAAATGTTCCTGGGGCGATTACTATAAATGCAGCTGTCCTAACCGTCTAGAAGGAATGCGTACGTTATATAACTTCGTGTAATTCTTACACAATCTAATGAAATGCGAAGCTTTTTGTCGCTGTGTCAACATAAATATGTATCAATAATAGGTACGGATCCTTATTCATATCATTAAATTACCAAGGCAAATATAATTTAGGTCAGTACCCTTTTTTACTATGTACACGTATTAAGGGTATGTACATAAATAAGGATTTTAAACTTATGTAGGTATAGTTCTAATAAGCGATTGTAAGATATCAATTTCAGATTCAAATTAATAAAATATGAATATTAAATCAGATGAATATTTATTGCAGAACTGGTTCACTTTCATGTTATGTTCCGTTGATCGACAGAATTATGAGCATATAAAGTGAAATTACCTTCCCGAAGTAAACCGGATTCGGCAGCCTGGCCGTTGTTGAATATAGTTTTTACGAAGATTCCCATATCGCCCCGAGGAGAGTCTCGCCCGCCCACTATGCTGAAGCCGAGGCCCTTTCCACCAGCAGATTTTGTGAACCGCACCTGAAATTATTTACCTTTGCGTAAATAATAATCTTGCGAGCATCGTATCAGCTTAATTGTTAACAAAATAAGTAAAATTAAGAGTTGCTGCAAGGACACTTTGAGTAAGGCAGAAGAGTGTTGAGTAGTAACGATATTACAAAGTTACGTACCTCAAAAGTGTGCGTATCCCGTGGTTCAGGAGCTGGTGGTCGTTTATTTGGTTTTTGTACAGTAGCGGGCGGTGCTGGAGGAGGCCGCGCAGAACGAGGGGTAGAACTCACTCGAAGCTCAGCTACCCCATTTTTCAATTGCTGCACAGGGTCTTGCCTCATTTGAACCCTCGGCAATCTATACGGCTCCTCCCACAACCTCTCAGAATCACTACCCAACCGGTTATAGCCGTTCTTATAAATAGGAATATCGATATTCACATTCTCACTGTACGGCCGACTTCGACCATCTCTACTAGGCTTTCTCCTTTCTAATCCATACGAGTAATCCACAACATCTCTACTCTCATCTTCCTGGTTGATGAGGGGTGTGCGATCTCTAGGAGCAGGTGCCTTTGAACGATACACGTTTGGCGAGCTACAGCGGCGACGAACTGTTGAGTTTTGTCTCGGAGGTGAGGGTGACGCTGGTTGTCTGACAGCCGTCGGACTGGGAACGTAAAACGTTGAGGGTTGTTGTTGCTGCGGTGTTAATACATCGTGCGCTGATAGTGCTCGTCTTCTTAAGCCGCCTCCAAGTTTGCCGAGAGCTCGAAGTATGTCCGGTGCCCCACTTGTCACTCGTAAGGACGCCGTAGTGTATACTTTTCCACGATGTCTGAATGAGAGCTTTGCTGCTGGAGCGGGCGAGCAGTGTGGAGGCGGGCGAGGAGGAGATGGCGAACAACGTACAGGACTCGGTTCACGATTCCCAGAACCAGGTCGTAGCCGTGAACACCTACGTCGTAATTTTCTCCATCTTTGTGATAAGTTAGCATTCCAGCTTTCCTCTGAAAAAAGATTTTGATAATGTATAAGAACGAAAGCAAATAGCTTTAAAATTCATGATTAAAGGATACTTCTAATATTTCATACATAATATCGTAAATAGTAATGATTATTTATTTATTCTAGAGTCACTATTATTTAGGTACCTTGTTAAGGGCAATGAAAGGTTTAAAAATTTAGTTTTATAAATTTAGTTAGTATATTTAAAAATAATAAAAATAACCTTTTTTCGTATCGGCATCAGATGCATAGTCGTGAGTCCTTGTCTGTGTGGGCGGCGTCGCTGGCGCCGCGAAGCTGTGTCTAAGAGGCGTCATCCGCAGCAGCCGCGGTCGGTCGCCGCTGCTTCGAGTACCCCACGCCGGAGCACCCATGGCTCACACTGAAATATTAATCAAATTTATACTTTAAAATATTCACTGCATCCCAGTTACATTACAACCTTCGTAAATAATGTTTTATTAAAAATGGAGATCTAAATTTTTTGTTAAGTACCTTCTTAGTATGACTCTACTTTGGTAGGTTCAACAAACTTGATTTGTTTACTGTGTGGTCATTATTTGAAACTAAGTCTAATGGTTTAATAGTCGGGCAAGCATCGCATCGCTAAATATAGTATCTGTGTTAGCTTATGAGAAACGTGTATAATTAGACATCACCATATGTTTGTACTGCATAGACTTGGTAGGGTTCAATAAATATGTGCTTTGTTTGTTTAACTGCGGTTTGGTGTCAAAACATAATACATTTTCGACAGATTATGAAGGTGATAACTGTATTTAACATACGATTAATAATGTGTCTTGTTGTGATATTTATAAAGGTGTGTTTAGAGTGCATTATTATTGATGTCAAGACATAAAAACTGACCACCATTGCACCTACACAGAGTGGGCTTAGGTCGCGTAAATATCTACGTCCGGTAACCATGTTTTATACTAACGTGCTAGCTGTCAACCTTATTTGGATTGACCTAAAATTACATCGGCTTAGGTCTGAAAAGAAAAATACTAGTTTTATAAGGAGGTTGCAGTATGTACCAGCTGCAATGTGTCAAATAGAACAAGCATCATATCATATAAATGAATTAGATGATTTCGGCATACCCTCAAAAAAATTTTCCATAAATAAATACCCAAGATAATTTTAAATAAATTAAGTTGAATCACACTAATAATAATAAATGCGTACACATACTAAAAACCTTGTTTGTCACGTTGAATAATGTAATTATGTGAAATCGAATTGAGTCGCCTGCTATCAATCGTATTTAAATGTCTTATTAAACCTGAAGTCGTGGTTAATCGATTAAGTCATATAAGTGTTTACAAAATTTCTCTTAAGAGTATTTTGTTTTAAAAATTAAAATGTGTATAAAATTGTTATATTTACAGTTACAACAACACTTTTTGTAAGAATTAGAGCATGTGTTAGTTTATTAAAGGGTGAAGTAGAGAACGTACTAAAGTACGTCGACATCCTTAGACTTCATGAACATTTGTTATTTATTTTAAACATCATAGCTCTTTTCATTGCGCGCGCCTGAGTAACCTTGTATAGAGTAATATTTTTAGCGCACCAACTGGCTTTGAAGATTAATTTCAGTACAGATAACTGTTTAAAAGCACTTTTGATACGTGTATGAAGTACACGGACCCGATGTGCAGCCAAATGTGCCGACGCGTCGCGGATATCCGGTTGGCGCTGCGGTCTTCCATCCATACAAAATAGACATACATTTCGAATGTTTCATTTTTTGTTAAAAGGTAAAGGTTACTCACTTGATCTCTGGATGAGCGATTACGATCAAATCAATTAGATTATTAATATAGTAACTTAGTTAAGCGACTTGTATAAAAAATGAAAATAATTGTGTCGCACAAAACACCTGCAGTGAAATCTATTTCTTAACGGCACGATCTACCTTATTATAAAAATTAGTTTATTATTTACACGACTGGCTATTTACCTCTTAGTGTCACTCGTCAACCTTCATACATTGTGTAACGACACCAATATCTTAAAGAAACCTTTACCTTTAAAGTAATAACTTGCATTGCTTTGCATAACAATGATACAATCTTAATTATAAGCATTACTATATATATAAGAACCTCAGTTTAATTCAAACCCTACACTTGACTTTGTGTAATCCATTGTTATAAGTTTAATTTCACACAATTTCCTTAATTGGCAAAAACTCCGTTTTATGTTAATGTCAGTGTAAGTAATGAATATATATTTATAAGCTTCCTTAATTTCTTATTTAGTAACTATCGGCGTAAAACGGTTTGGCCCTGTTACCCGTAACATCCTAGATATTTTGGTGTATTCTTAAATAAAAAACTTTACAACAGCGATAGAATATTTCGAATTAGATAAGTCATTTCTGAGTCTATTCATTGCAAAAACGAATTTCCTCTTTATAAAATTAATGAACATGACAACAATAATAAACTTTATTATATTGCTGTTCCTTATAAATGAGTTGCTAAGAACATCGTTAACCAAGAAAATTAATGCAAAATGGCTGGCTAACACAACAAAAGTATTAATCTCTCCGGAGAGAGTAACATGAGTATAATTAAATTCCTGCCGACCATAAAGCAATATATCCAAGGGTGATCTGTGTTAGCTATATCCCAAATAGGGGTCGGATAACAATGGGGAAGGACGATATATTACAGATCGGCGAAATGACCAGCGTATATTAGCTGTTAGTAAAAAAGCAATTAAGGATTTTATCATTGTTTCAATCAAAAGAATTCGGCCTTTTATTTAGAAGAACGCTTACTTTTCAGCGACTCTTTTTAGTCGCCGATGATTACTATTTTGTCTATTAGTAACGTTTCTTAATTCTTAACCTCATAACGAAATTCATGTAAAATTACTTTATCAGAATAATCCTTAAATGTAGTATTTAACTTATCTCTGTCTATTTGCATAAACATAGTCATATTCACAAATTCATCTCAAATAATAAATTCTTTGTGTTCTTTGTAAAATTGAATTCATTGAGCCCAGTTAGCGGTCTGGTGGGAAAGTGTAGTTAATTTGTGCAAACCGTCCCGTTGTGTGCCGAATTCTGACAGCTTCGGATACTTCCGGCTCACGGTCTGTGCAGCTCTGATAAATTACCGGTAAAATGTCAGCTATAAAATAGATATTATATATCGCATACTTATACTACCCGCATGTGAGTATATTCGTGATTAAGGTGTCCCGAATATATCCCGATAATGTTTACAAGATAATTTAAACAAATGCAATATTATAACATCGAAAGTTTCGTATACAAAATTAATAAGAAGCAATATTAATATTCGAACATGTTAAATGTTAAATCATCGAGTTATGTATAAGAAATGTCTGTTGATTTAAGGTCAAACAAGTTTTACACCTACATAGCATGATTTCATTGCAATAACAAATTTGTATTGCATTTATCATTCAAAATTTACATGACGAAGCATTTTTATACATTTTATTTGTTACAGCCTAAACAGTTACACAGTTGTTTTTAACCTTAAGATAACTAAATCAAGGAAGTATTTAGTTAACTCCTACGTGAAAGAATATACCTACTGAAGATGAATAAACCTTCGAGCTCAAGCTTAACCTTATGAATGAATGGTTTAAGTGGCGTTGAAAAATGTTGTTGCTAACAAACCTTCTGGATTCAAATTAAAGCTAACCAGAATCCAGGGTAAAAGTTCATTTGCCTCACGCATACGTGTGAAATTATTACGAGTTCGTGTTTACGTCTAATTTGAGCCCTTTAGAGGGCGATGACGCAACCTAGGCTCAAAATGCAAATAGTTATTATTGTTGGATGCGTCATATATTAACGTATATTCACAATACACAAATGATAATTGATTGCGGTTAATTGTCTTACGTTCATAATGTAAATTATCTGTAACAAGCTTTTGTCTGCGGTTGTGTAGATATTACGCATACGTAACATAAGCTAAGAGTTATTCTAATGTCCTATGGTGTTATATTATTTAATCATATTATATGCTAATTTAAATGTATTTGGTAGGATTCAAAAAGTTCATACATCTTTCTCCAATTGTCGTTAATATTGTTATTGTTAAAAAAAAGGTTCAGACGAAATCGACAGGTCCCCTAAACATTATGACACTGTTTTGGATTTTGGTAACATATGTTTGACATTTTCATTATAACACACTCTAATATGAAGTTATTGCGTGTAACTGCTTCGTGTTTCGCTGCGCCCACGTTTATTAATGAAACTAAGATTTATGCGTGACTACGAGAGCGATAGTGGTACTGGGCCCTAAGGAATGTGACCCGCGGCTGTATTGTTCACTCAAACCTTGAACTGGCCATATATCCTCGTCAGAGCCAGGAAATGTTTACTGGAGGTAAACATAAATATTCTACTCAGGTTCCTACGATTAAACTTGACTCAAGGTTTGAAAGTTTGTACCTCTGGAATCTCCCTGATTCAATATAACACATTGTTGTGTGTTTTAGAAATAACAATGTATTTAAGCGTACTTGTAACTTTAATGGAATAAACGGCTCTCGAGGTTGTATTTTGTTATTTTTTATTTTTAACTTTCATTCAAATATAATTTTAAATTCGACATCTCATTACCAATTTTATGTCACTTCTAGGGCTACTATCTTTTAAGAGGAATGAAGTATACGAAGGCCAGGCAATTACAATCCGCGCAGCTGTTTAATCGTAACAGATGAACAGACGGACAAAGTTACATAATCAGTAAGAATAATAGTAATAAATACGTAATTTATATACTCGTAGGTGGTTTAACATATTGCACGTATGATTTTCTACGTATAACTGGGGCATACGGTACTGTTGTCACGCTACATCATCTAAGTATACAATGGTACAGTATCGAAGTCTTCCCATGGTGAATGCCCCAGATCTCTAAGAGAAAGAAATCTGGGAAATTGCTTCCCGTTCTTTGTCATCGTCGCAGTTTGGTCGCCTTTGTAATTTAATCTAAGTGAAAACGGCTTGTCCTGATTTCGCGATTGATAGTATAATGCTCGAACAATGTTACGGTGTGTGGTCTGTTTTACGGGAAACGAAAATCCAGCTTGTTAAATTTCAGTGTGGTCGTAAATAATTATCGTAATCATTTTAATTTTAAGAGCCGCATGTTCTATTTGAAAAAGGAATTTTGTTTTCAAAATATTAGAAACTAATCCTCGGATTTCTGATACCTTTTACTCTACTGGTAACATGTGGAAAGTATATACCTTTCTTTATAAAAAATATATAAGATATAGTTATTTAATATTCTTAGTAATCCTTAGAGTACCTTCGCTATTTGTCAGGCTTATTGGCCGTTATTCGTGGGTATAAGCCAAATACAGTATGCCCTGCACGTGCGTCATAGATATTAGATATAGTAAACATATATGTAATGTATTTCAATGTATTTATTATTTCTAAAAGATTATATAATCTAATATGTGGTATTTATTAAGTTATACACTTAAATATGTTATCCTATGTAATGAATATGTTGAATTAAAATAGAAGGCTATTCGTAGGTTTCAGCTCTGGTTGGCTAAATGCGGTGAAACAACGCATGGTCAAATATTAGTCATGATTTGATAGTAGTTACTTCATTAATTGATTTTACTTTCAAAACAAACAATATACGTAATTCATTGAATTCACATTATCCTTCCTCTTAAATGAATCAATGGGCCTGTGTAATATAAAATATTATCACTGTTTGATGCGCTTTAAGGTAAAACTTAAACTTTAAGGTAGCTACTATCATAGAATTGAATGTGCATCACTTGTGAGTTAGAAACCTAAGAATAAAAATTAATAAGCTATAAATTGAAATAAATGGTAATACCACACTCGTATTACTAGTTTGGTATAAATCTATGCTTTTTGATTTTCTTCTTTGCTTTCAATTTCTTTATTTTAAAGGGAATTTGAGCAAAGATGTACTTTGCTATTACGAAACATGCTCAAAATGTACATTTTACGTTATTCATTACAGAATTTTGATGGTAATATTGTCTAATATCTCTGGTCAATTCCTATATTTCATTAATTGCCTGAAATAATTAGGTTCACAACTTTTATATACATTCTTTAATCATCGTATTCGAATGGTCATTCATAATACTTTTTCCTGTCCCATATTTAAATAATAATACATGAGATGATGTACTCAAAATATTATTAATACTCTTGGAATTATTGTAACATAGCATGTATCTTATATAAATTTTGTCGTGACTGGAAAGCGTGAAAGGTTGTAAACTTATGCACTGCCAAAAGTAGAATTGGCATTTGGTATAGATCAAGGATACCGGTCTATGCTCTATTGGTTTATTGGCTCTCTTGGCTATTCACTGGTGCAGAAATTACCAATACAAGCTTAAATGAATCACTGAAGAGAATAAAAATACCGGCGTATAACTGTTATCACAAATAAAAATCTTTTAAAATGTTTTAGTGTTTCCTGTAATTTAAAGCTTGTATACCAAGACTATAAACTAAATTTCACATCAAAATAGATTACGATTCTAGATTTTTTAAGTTATTATATGACTATTAATATAACTTTATATTTAAATTATAAGAATAAACAGAATATATATTACGAGCACAGATGCTAACTCAGACTTGAGACAAATAGGCTAATCATAACGATAAATTTACATACATTTTGTAGATACTCCAAGACAATGAGATATATCGTAATTCGGACCAAGTACTAACGGCATCTCCTTAATAAATTCGTATCCCACACTCATTATCCGTAATAGGAAAATCAAGTTTGGATCCGCGTTAATGACCTAAGTTTCCTTCTTTGTATCAAGAACCAAATGTTTTTGACGAGGACAGTTTAATTCAAACAACGATGGTAATGATTTGAAATAAAACGGTCGGGTTTTTCCTAAGGTAATCGTTTCAATCAATACAAAGTCTATCAAATTCAACTATTCCATATAAATTAAAACCTAAAATTGTTAAAACCATTTATACTAAAGGTGGTTAGATAACACTCGTGTTGTAATTTACATTACAAAGGCTATTTCAACAATAGGATGGATTAATCTTCTAATGGGTTGATGCGAGTGCGGTGTAGGTACCCCAATATGCACAGCGTATAGGCAATAAACTGAGGGTGTTACATCAATGCACTGCGATGGTGGCCCGCAAATTTATATTTTGGGAGTTTGAGGAAATATGATCCTTCGGGTTATTACTTTAGGACTTTCATAGCGGTAGACTGGATTTGTACAAATGTCTAGCGAAGTGGAGAGTGTAGGGGCCACACTGTTAGGGGACGTGCGGACCCCAGCGCTGGCAGTGCTCAAACAACATTTTTTAAGCATTCATTTATCAGCTTTCCAGCTGATTGAATAATTAAAATACGTTGTTATTTTGCACATTGTAACGGTCGGTTTCGCTAAGATCGAATTAGACATGGTACGAGTAATCTAGCATGAAAACGTCGATAGTAAAATATAAAACATTTTAAACATGAATTGTACAAAATATTATTTTTTCATTTAAAAATAAATAATTTTATTTTTTAAATTAACATTGTATAATTCCGATTTATCTAATAAATTTAAAAATCAGAAATTTAAAGTTAAGGACATTTTTGATAAGAATATATTTTTAAAAATACTTACCGTTAATAAATCCCAATTCAAATTTACACAATTTAAAATGTCATCAAATACTAACAACACACGACCATTCCAATATGTTTAAGTAAACAAATTCTTCATTTGAACTAATTGTATGTGGAGCACTTAAAGAATGCACTGAGTTGATATGATTCGAACTGGTGTAACCATAACAAATGCTGCAACGGCTGAGCGACGCGACGCGTATATTTGACGCGACCGTTGGAGTTACACTAACATAACCTCAAACTTTTGCTAAGCCCGCGCTGTCAGACGTTGTTTATCTGTGGATTTCAAACAGCTAAATGAAATGGAAATATTTTCAGCTATACGTGAGAAGAGGATGGTAGATATTTTTCCTTCTATAGAGAGCTTTGATAGCGTATAGACCGATATGAGGAAAATGGTTCATACTTCAAAATAAATAGAAATACTATTAAAGATATCAATGATCAATAATTTTTAATATACGGAATTAGTGTCTTTTAAGAATTTCAATGTATAAATATAAGTAATTTCATACAAAAAACAATTGTAAACGTCATATAATATGTAAATAAGATTAAACATAAAACGATAAATATGTATAAATAAAAAAAAGTTAAATTAGAACGAAAATGAGTCGTTCTTATTTATTTTAATAGTATTATCCCGCAACAGGTACCACATTGTCAAGAATGTGTAACTTATGATAGAAAAAAAGATCCCAAGAGATTGTGTACCTGCACGTCTCCTATGGGACCCTTTTACCGCCATTTATAAGAACATTCAAGCATGTCCAATGAATGATTCTAAAGAGCCGCAAGCGTTTATACAGACCTGCTTTAAATTTTTAACACTTGACACAAGATAAGATTGTTTAAATAATAGGCGGATGTTTTCTACAAACATGCATCCATGCACATACCTGGCATCAAAAGAAATACACCACATTTCTTTAATAAATATAGATGCGTTTGCAGTTGTTATTGTCTATATAGGAAATGTTCATGACAAGTCTAAGTGCACAAAAATTAGCATTGACCAGTAGCGAAGTTCTTTGTCCTAATGTAAATGAGCGTGTATTGATTTTGTGCACAATAAGTCAGACGAAAGCTCTCAAGGTATACAGATAGAGAAGTAGGAGACCCATGTCTGTCTGGCGCCGGGAATGGCGTCAACAGGACTGCCGTTAACATTTTATTGCATTATCGTATGACATTTATCAGCATTCTACAAAATAAATGCTAGATATTTCATAATTAATTTTACCAGCGTATATCCTCGTTCTTGAAGCTATGAAACTAATTAAAAGCCATTACAGTACCATTTTAAAGATACAGCGACGATAATCGTTTAAATAAATCTGTAATTTATTAATAGTGGATAACGACTGTCTTGGGATATTCACAGGATGTGGGTTCACTTAATGTTCTTAGCGCATTTTCTTGTAGCGTATTCTAATTTAAGAGTACATAAGTACTTATGATTAGTTTTTTTTCCATCAGTAGAAGTTACTTTTATTCTGTTCTGCATCCAGCAAAGAACAGATAAAAATGGAAGTTAGTAAGTATTTATGTATAGTGTTTATTTTTATTATCTATGTCGTTTTGTTAATAGACTACGATAACGATAATTTTGCACCTGCAGTGAAGTGTGCGTCTCATACGTACCTATTGAAACACCCTTTCTTCCTGTTTCCTTTAATTTTTTTTTATCAACAACAGTACACAACCTATCCTATCCTATTATACTAATATTATAAACTTGAAAGTTTGTAAGAATGTTTGGATGTATGTGTGTTATTCTTTCACGCAAAGACGGCTGGACCGACTTAGTTGAAATTTGGTATACAGATAGTTGATACTCTGGTTGAGCACCTAGGATACTTTAAACCCCGGTATTATGCTGGGAACGGGAACTACGCGGGTGGATTCGCGGGGCACAGCTAGTAATTTATAACAGCTACGTGTAGCATATTGTAAAGGCGAGGGCACACGGCGCGGCGGTCAGCTAGCGGCGCGTGCTTCCTGCGTGCGGGAAGGGGCACGCGCGCACGAGTCTAAATTATAAAACCCGCTGCCGCTATAGGACGCCATAAACAGCATGCTTCTATTTCGAAATAACAATAACGGTCGCAATTTTATGAAATAATTGTTTTAACAGAAACTCACGATAGTAAAAAATCTGTTTAATGAAGAACAAATACAATAACTCAATTCTCATTTTTAAAATGGATCTAATGTATTATGATACTTCATCCACTCAGGGTAGTCACGAGAATTAAAGATTGAACCACTTTAAGGGCCGTCCAATTGAAGCAGTCGTGACTAAGCTAATCAGAATTGCATGTCTTGCGCTCAATCACGTATGATATGACATTTAATTTTGAACTAAACATGTCATATCTTACTTAAATTTTTTTCATACAGGGCCATCATATTAGGGGTTTACCGACATTTGAAATTAGTATATACTTTATATTAGTTTTTTAAAAGAAGAAGAAAAAGCCGGTATGACGCAATTAGGTATAACTGATAAGCCTTAACCCCTTGCCCCAGATATCTATTCGGCAACAAGATTAGCATTGAATACGAAATCATGCTCAACTAAAATAGTGTTCTTTATTTAACCTCATTGTAAAGGGTTAATGACACTTTAATTGCTATTCAGACGAGATAAACGCAAATGCTTCTTAGCATTTAAAAAGTTATGAATATTATTTAACTACAGCGAATTTTGACGTAAACCTTATCAGTTGAGTTCCACGTTTTTTGCAGGTAAATGCGATAAGAACACAATAGCAAGTTATACGGATGGTCGAGTTCTCAGAAACAAGTATTTACCATTTCCTAAAATAATTTTATTATATACTTATTTAACATAAACTATGCTATTATTTTTTTTGGTAAACAAAAAGTCTTTAAAACAAGCTTATACATCTAATAATTACTAATAACACGTGTAGATTTGGGTAGACAAGACAAAATAGTTAATTGACGAGAAACTATAAAAAAAATCGATCATACTGTATTTAATTGTGGTTTTGGGACACGATTAAGCGCGAACGCGTGTTTGTTTATGCGTCCAAACCAGTAGTAGCGTTCATGACATTATTTTGTAATAACCATTCGTCTATATATGATGTTGATGATTTGATAAGATTATTTGATCAGTTTTGAAATCTGAAAAAGTCTTTAATTTTTTTTAATCCAAGTATAACTACAATATAGTAAAGTTAACCATTTATAAAATCAGCACATTAACTTAATATAATGTTTAGATTTTCTGTAAAAATAAAATTGTAGTAGTAGTAGAACAAAAAGTAACGTCAGAAAAAAAAGTAACCCTACAATACTGAGTTACGCATTCTATTCGCTTTATTTGACTTTGCCTTAGAATCCATACATAGAGCATCCTTAAAAATTAGAATCTCTATGCATACAATGTACTGATATTTTCATTTGAAAGGTACTGGAAGAGCTTCATTATGTCGCCTCCTTCAGCTAACAAAAGGATCGCTACACAAATATTCTCAGTTCTTAGAACCACGACGACTCAACACGCCCACGGAACGTCACAAATGTATTCAAAACATTACTAAACTATCATTTCTATACTTTAACTTCTACTAAATACTTAATTATGCTTTTAAATTAGCTTAGCTATATAACTTTTATTGACTGAAACAAAAGTGAAATGTTTTATTTATTATTAACAGATGACTGTTCGAAATACTTGTGTAAAATGCGGCCAAAACTTTATAGAAAATTAAAGCAGATCGAAGAGGATCGGGCCTTATGATGAGGTATCGCTATGAAACATTTTTCTGAACTCGCCTATAAATATTTGATAACCAAATGACATTTAAAATTTACTATAGACAAGATAGATCAAAAGTTTCTAAACTATTATTGCAATACAAAATAAATAGTTGTTTTATTTTCCTTCACTTATAATTTAGGTATATTTATTTTCCACAAATACTTATTTCACGATCAAAATTATTCACAGAAATGTATACAAGCGACCATTGATTAGAAAATAAAATATTATCCTACTATTAGATCATCGCAGTCATTATGTCATTGAATCACTAGCGATCAAAGTAATGGATATTGTTACCTTTATAATGCCTACATATAATAACAATTGCTAGGAGCACCTCAAATGCAAGGTTACCATATAACCTTCACGCTGCCTGCTTTTGTTGTTTTCTATTTGTTATTGTTATTACATCTTATTGTGAACATGTATTGGGCCATTAATAAAATATGAATACATTGTACTATGAATGTACATATGTACCTACTACCTATCAATAATGGTTGAAATCTTAAAACACGGCGAGATCGGGTTACAAGCTGACATTATAAAACATTTAATTGAATGATTTTCTTTCAATTATATTATCACTTCAGTTGAACAAACAATAACGTTTTAATCGAAGCGCCACCTTGATCTTATTATCTTTATTTCAATTTACATAGAATGTAAAATATCAAAACGATTCTGAATTAATGAATAGCAAACAATTTGAACATCTTTTTTTTAAATTTAATGAGTATAACAAGCCAGTTTCATGATATTTAATTATATAATGAATGGAATAAGTACAAGATCTCACGCTCTATGTTACTATAGAGAATAATCTGCAAAGTAGATCTAAGTGATATTATGATAAATTCAGGTCATCTTCATCGTGGGTTGGCGAGTAATTACCACGGTTTCTGTTCATTAACATCCGTTTGCATCTATTAAAACGGCCCAAGTATCCACAGATTAAATAAGCTTGTTGACTACATTTATCATAATATATGTACTACATTTGAATTAAGAACGTGTTTTTTTGTCCTTTAAAATTTAAAAAAATATCTATTTGTTGACATTATGGTTTTTGCATATTTTAAAACAATTAGCGCTGAACACAAAAAATACTCAAGCCAAGTTTAGTGTCAACCACGTAACGTGAATATTAAGTAAAAACAAGTTACCACTGTACTTAGAGAAAAAAACACGCATTTTCCATTACTTACAATGTTTAAAGGGGTTCCAAATGCTTCACGTGGGAAAAGAACTGTTTTATAGTTACTCTTCAGTACATATTTTGTACACACTTACGATATAGGTAGTACCGTCCAAAATAGATACGTATAACTCAATCCTTTTTGAATACAAATCAATATGACTTTTAATAGTATAATAATATTACGAAAATAAAAAAACAGTGGTTTTTCCTTTTTTATGTTATTAACAAACAGTAAAATTATTGAACAATTAAAACAATTGCTTAAAAACAATTAATTTTAAATTTTTAGCCTTTATATATTCTATATGGATAAATTAACTAAGTCTAGTAGAAGCGGCATCGCAGCTCAACAGTATACAATTACGTTATGGGAACCAGCCATCGGTTTCCACTCGAACGAGTACTATGATTTTACATTACAAGTGTCATATAACCGTTATAGTCTCACGCTTGAGGGCCCGCATCCGATAACTAAGAGTCTGTGATACCATTCTCAATAGCTTTCGAAGATATTCACTTTCTAGCACTAACCTATCCTTATAATTGATACTCCTACTAGAACTGCATTTGGTCGCTAGAACAGCATT
>JADANM010006098.1:4920757-4954078 GCA_026213755.1 Eurema hecabe
TAATTGATACTCCTACTAGAACTGCATTTGGTCGCTAGAACAGCATTCCACAAATAAGTAAATGTTCCATTTGCAGATAAACTTTCTTTACTGAAAATAATATATTCTTAACAAACCAAAAGTCCAAGTCCAAGTCCAAATTAACCAAGTTTTAGTAAACTTCAGTTTAACCACGAATTACAATAAAAATAGAATAGGAGAAAATTATAATTTGATGACGTCAGTATTTTGAAATTTCAATTATTTAAAGGTTTTTGTTATAATACTCACGTATATGGAAGATACTTGCGTTGTTCCAAAAAGCGTTATTTAAAGAAAATTGTGTTATACATGATATTTTTTATTGAAGTGACACATAGTTTGTTAGTCCTGATAAGTGAAACCGGTTTCCTTCGAGTGCCTTAGAATGTTTTGCATTAAATATAAATTGTATGTAGGTAGTTGAAACTTCGAATAAATTATCATAAATTAAGTACTGTTCTAATTTTAAACAAAAACACAAAACCACAATGTGGTTTAAATTGCAGCAGGAGTATTGTTATGAGCCAACGCGGGAGTTCATATTTAATAATTACTAGTAGTAAATCCGCGGTTTTTTCCGCTTAGTTATTGTTCACTGGCAATAAACAGGCTAAGTGAGAGTCAAACTCGCGTACGAAGGGTTCTACATCTAATGATTAGTTCAAAATTCAATGAGCCATAACGAACAACAAAATCACGTTTCTTCTTTGCTAGACATTTTAATATTTGTTATTACAGAGACGAAATAAATTATTATTTGTGAAAACTTAAACTATCTGACTATCACGGTCCATGAGATACAGCCTGGTGACAGATGGACGGATGGACGGATAGCGGAGATATAGAAATAGCACAGTAACAACAGTAATAGGGCTAAAAATCGGACCCCTAGAAATTATATGTCTTATTTGGTTGTTTTTTAATGAAGCGGTAACAGACATCTTTCACACTTATATTTATATAATTAAGTAAGTATGTAAGTCGATAGTAATAACTTGTCATATTTATAAAGCATGAAATTATTAAAGCCGTTTCTGCTAACGCAATGTTTGGGAAAAAACAATGAGATCTTTCTCTCATCGTGACAACATCTAGGGCGAAGTTTTTGGACCAGAAAGGATCTGAGTAAGTACTTGATCTTATTGTTTCGCTTATGAACAAACATGGATTGCGTAATCCAACATAACGTAGAAGAACAGTTTGGTACGTTAACCGTGTCTTTATTAGCTGAATTTTATTTTTGTATGAAAGTCTAATAAATGAGAAATTTATCAGTACCTACAGCGATGTACCTATCACTATTACTTTAATTTAAATACGTATGTAAAGTAATATAATAAGTTTCAATAGAAGAAAATGATAGGACGAAGAAACTTAAATTTCGTTTTGTTTTTTTACGGCTCTATCTATCACTCTTAAATAAAATAAAATTTCTATTAAAAATATATAGGGTCGAGATGTTAGAGAGAGAGAATGGTTCACTGGAACACCTTTATTTCCTTTGAACAATTTTAAGGCTGAAAATATACAAGTATTTATAAAATAAGAATCAATGAATATAAATATGTAAATATACTGAAAACTTACCAGTACCTAAACAATATTAGAACAGTACCTTCTCTATATTGTTGACTAAAGTAGTTGCTTTCCAGACCAAGTACTTTTTTTATTTGGTGATCATACATTTACACCGCGTAAACTTTCTTTGTGACTAACTTGAGCGATAATTTTATTCCCATAGTAAGTGCCTCTTTGCCATAATGTATAAATGTCATCACGCTTGATTTCTATGACTCATCATGTTACCTTAGGGAATCTTGAAATTAATAACAATGAGGGATGAGCGATGACTAAACTCCGAAACAATAAATAATAAACATTATTGGTAAGTCATTGAATAATGCTGTAGACAGCATTATTAGATTAGATATTAATACAACAACGTAAGTTCGAAATTAATATATATTACCATAGAAGTGTGTATTGTAATAAGTCTTCTAGATTATGAATTAAGAGAATGAGATATTCATACATTTGTACCATGTAGAACTTCCAGGAAGATAAACAGCTAGATTATAATATTAGTATTTTATAATATTTTCTTTGTGAAACGCGAAACCATTATACGTTAGGTATATCTTTAGGTACGGTAGTTAGAAATAATGAGAATTATGTTCTTTTAATATTAAATGATTTCTTTTTAAACTTCCTTTTTAAGGAAAGAAAATTCAATAAAAATAATGAGCTATTATTTACTTTTTAGCAATCAACAAAGTAGAAACTTATTTTACACTGCTCTCTAGGTTTCAATATGTAAACTGTTGCATTATTTACAAATTTCATTCTGAAAAGTTTCAGTGATTTAATTTCTACCTCACAGATGGCGCTTATTGTATCATTGGTTAATAACTAGATGGCGGCGATGACTTCATGACGTGACAGACGACGCTGTTCAAATCTACGCGAAGATTTCTATAGAGCCTTTAAAGCATCTTTAGAATGCGCAGGAACTAAGAGCTTATAGTGAGAAGGTTCATTAAAAGTCAGCAATGTACTTCATATAATAGGAAAGTTTGGATATGGGATTAAAAGTAGCGGGCTGCGGGACCGGTGAGCCCGAGCTAAGTTGTGTACGCGGGAGGACGAGGCGGACGAGCGCCGCGCGCGAGCGGGATCACCAGCCGCCGGCCCGCAGCCGGCAGTGAATATTCGTCCGTCGTGTTGACAGGTGGCACGCCGTTGCCTCATGAGTTACTCGTAACGTGACTCTTTCTATTGTTTATAAACTTCCTCGCGCTAAGCCAAAAAGAATTAAGATTATTTATAAGTTACAAGTGAACCAATAAGAAACCTTTACTTATGAATAAAGTTTACGAAAAACTTATAAGTGTCGTGAAAGTGTACCCAGAAAATACCGGCTCCGCGAGTCATGTCCACAAGTACGATTTGAATGCAAAATTGTCATAAACATAGGTATGTCCGGGGCCCGTGTATGGATATTATTTAACTAAATGGATGATCCATTCGTATTAATTCTTGGTATAAAAATTTATTTAAAAATGCAGTTCAATAATACCTACTGAGAGATTCGTTTTTGTAAGCGATGATAACGGATAATTTGTGTGAATCAGGGCGCGAGAGTAGAACATTAAACATAGTCGGTAGGAATTGTTGGTTGCTGTCCGTACTTACGCTGGTAGTTGAAACAGTGCATTGTTGTGAAAAGTAATGGACATGGATCGGCACCGCGAGGCCTCGGTTGAGTTGAATGCCCGCTGTGGTGGTCGACTGCCGGCCAACGAATAGACGCATAATATTATCTAACCTTGACAATTACACAATAAGTTGTACTTACGAATAGGTAATTAGTTCCTGCATGCTGAAAAAAAGTTTATTAAGAAAAAAATTTGACGACTGATGACGATCTGACGACATTTATAAATATCGTATCTGAATCTACGTATTTTTATTCAAACCACTAAATACATTCAACTGATATAGGTGATATGTATTCAAGTATCATTGTAATTTCGTGATTGTAATGTTAATTGTAATTTTTGGAAATTTGAAAATCAATAAAGAAGTCTTTCAATTACCAAGTCAAATAACACAGAGACGATAATAAGAAATTATAAGAATCTAATGGAAATTTCGTACAACAAGTGTATGGTTTGGACGAAAATAAATTATTATTCAATGTTACAGGGTACAAATAATAATTTAGATGAATATTTTAAGAAAGTGTAAGAGTAACATACCTAATTGAATTATACTTTATCTGTTCTTTCTAAACACAGTTTGGCATTCTTAATAAGCAATTTTTATTCCGGCAACATTACGACTCGAATGATTGATAATTAATGAAAACAGGTAACATCAGAAAACAACTAACATCTTAACGAATCATCTTAAGCATATATTATTCGAGATTCGTTCATATTGTTTAAGTATAAAACACAAAAAGAACATAATTATAGGAAAATATATAAAAATGTAAACAACCCGTATAAGTGGCACAGGAATACAGAGATTTTTAGTTGTTACAGAAGTTAAGGGGTTTTAATAAAATTGTTGCTTCCCGGAAAGAAACCTTGTTAGTTTTCGTGTAAAAAATAGCGTACTGATGAAATTCAGAGAAAAGAAAATAACTGAGAATATTTAGATATTATTACTATATGCCTATCTCTATTTGGTTCTATTTTAATTGATTTAGATCATTATAATAATGTCCTTTAATTTTGTTCGTATTTCATTTTCCTTTACGTGTATCGTTAGAAGCGAAAATTTAATTTTTAGTTTCATTTACTGTTGGACCTACTTTTTAAGACTTTCCCTATTTTACATGGATGCTCAGTACATCATTGATTTTAATGTCCCTCATAAAATTGCAAAATATAGGTAATAAATTATTTTTTTCACTGAACGGAAACGGGCCCGAGTATTTTATGTTAAAGGGGGGGAAGGGGAAATAGATTGTCTAAGATGATCATATCTCTTTTTACACATAGCAGATGGATAAATCGTATCATCAAAAGAAATCAGATCCTTGTGATCAAATCTAAGGGAGCTTGAAAATTAATCAATGCCTCGTTATTATCTCTCCCGGAGGATGAAATTAACCTTTCGTTATAATATTGAAACATTTTCATTTTTATACATCTCGAACGAACAATGTGTAACCAAGCAATTATAGCCGTGGCAACTAGCAATTGCTGAGAGTTTCCTTATTCGTCTCACAAATGATGATCTCTGGGAAGTTGTCGTATCGCGCCCGTTTCTCTTTGTTTTAATGAGTGTAATGCATCGGTACAGTATACCTATCCATTTCTAATCACATATCATTTCGATGCTTTTACTACCTTCAAAGCTTCTTTTCTACTTAAGGCGTAATTTTTTAAAAATGATATGTAAGTTGGATACATTTAATTTTTACATGAATATTAACCCATCTTAATTAGAAAACGTTTAAATTTGTTATAAAAAACTCCGAGAAATTGTTTGCTTATGAATCCAAATCAAGAGATGAAATTAATTTCGTCCAAAGTAGTTAAGAGTCAATCAAAGAAATTCAATTACCAAATGAAAATGAAACAAATTTTATTTCTTCATTTTATAGATTCGAATCACGAAAACGGTACGAAATTGAAGGTTAATGGATAGGCACCTATCAGATAGAATCATTAATAAATTTGTTATTTCAGATTAAACGGTAAAAACCTTAAGTACTTGCGGGTATGGTTTACTTGTAGACTTGTAGAGTGCTCTGAGGTTCGCTAGGGTCAAGTGTCCTCTTGTCCCCATTTCGATTTGTTAATCGCGGCTTAAGGGCCATAAACTTCGAATTTCGCTTTGATTCCATTGTTCTTAAACCGTGAATATAGATGTTTTTCCCGTAAAAAGTTTGACTTTAATGCTATTTTGAAAATAAAGTTGACAAAAATGCGCATATTTATCGTCTTTTATTGAAGCTTTGATGGTGTCTTGAATAAATTAGGGGGAAATAAATAAAGTTGTTAATATTCACATAACGTTATGTTTAAATATTTATTTTTTAATGCGAAAATATACCTATACATACTATTAACATTTCTAGAATTTTATCGGTATTAAGTTATATATATTATAGCTGTCACGAATGTTAATGATTCTATTACAAAGGTACATATTATTTCGAAATTTAATATTGCATGTAAGAGCAGGGTTTTATTCTACATGAGTGTTCGTGAATTGCCTAGAGCGCGGACGCGGTGCGATTGTCATGCATTTACTACAAAGGTATCTCCCTTGGACAATGGTCATTTCCGATTAGCAGATTCAATTGTGTCTGTCATCAGTACGCTTCGGATTCACTGAATGTGATGGCAAATAGAATATATAATCGATATGGTTTAGGTTACCAGACATTTAGACAGAGGTATAATGTGACTTACGTACGACCATACATATACATACGTATGCATACATATTTACAGATGCGGGACGTTTATGTTGAATATCTAGCGCAGTTTTTTGGTAGTGCTATCCGAATAAAATTGTGAGTGCCATTTAATTATCGTGTGAACTGGCACGCAAAAGCCGGGAAATCTGTACTCGCTACGTAGTCGAGTGCCCGTCACGAACAGTTTGCGGTCAGAAGTTCCAATAGGAATCGAACTAATATCGTTCCATCCGCTTCACGCTACACCACTTCAGACGGTGAGATTCTCAAAGTTTCGTTGTTATTTAATTGAGCCGTTTGTTATGCGGGCTGCCGAAACGCTAAGACTAGGAAACGACTGTATTTCGTACATTGTTGCGGAAGTTAAATGAAACTGTGACGATCCCTTCAATTTGAAACATTTAATGCAAAGGGCCTGCCTTATTTCACAAAGTAAGTGCTACGTGAGCTTTGATGTTTTAAATTATTCTTCTTCGTTAGTTGCTCACTTAACCCCAGTTGCTCTTTAAAGTAGATAAGGAAAAATGCGTTGTTTGTCTTAAACGATTACGCCTCAGTGCACCGTCTAATTTTAAATTCAGAAAAAATGTTTCTAAGTATAATTGAACAACTTATATAAAAAATGGTCTGTATGGTAATCGATTCCGTCTTAATTTATTAGTTGAATTAAAATGAGAAATAATCAATGAAGTCCAATAAGAGTGGATAATTATATCGTAATCAGTTATGATAGAGGTGTATTTTTAATATCCTACTCTATAATAAAATCAGTACGAACTAGTTAATTCCCAGGCCTTTTTGAGAATTTTAAACTGTGGGCGGAGTCGTCGGCGTGAGCCTACGTGGTCTGTTCTTCTGATTGTTACAAGCGGGATCGCTTCGGGCTACCTGCCGTAATTTGGACCAAGAAATTACTCATAATAATGGACGTATCTCCAAGTTAAAAAAACATTTCAAACGTCCGTCTACACAGTCAAAATTGTAGTTAACATTCGACTTAATAACACCCTATCTCTTTGTTGCGTACAATTTGGCTTTTGTTATTATACGAGTACTTGGAGCTTTTTAAAATTCACAAGCACTTTAAGCAATTTGCTCAAGCAACGTATGTCGCCGATGTTATATCATTCGTAAGCAATTTAGGCTTCTGGCTCTTTTCCAAGCGAGCACTCTAGTCCAAACCATTTGTTAACTTTATATTAGAGATAGTAGCACATTTAATATATTTTATTTATCAATAATTATCTATGAGTGTTTGCACTAAAATAACGTGCATTTAAATATTTTATTAAAAACTAAGTTTAAACTGTAATGTTTTTAAGTATTAAGAAACCCCTAAAGAAAAAACCTATGAAACTATGAGATGAATTGTAAAAATTTAAGACTCATTATAGATACATAGATAGAATGCAAAAAATAGTGTGAGAACGCACAAGTTTTAAATTTTAAACTTCTAATTGTGAGTTACGGTTCACAATATGAAGCGAATGAAATGAAAACTTTACGTCCGCCGATGTAAGGTCTCTCTGATCAATTTATTTCCTAACGTGAAACATCACTTCCTATACCACAATCTACAACCTGAAACGCACTGTGCTAGTGACTTATTGCGCATAAAATTCGAGCCGGGTCATTTCACTTAATACGTAGGCGCAATTCAATCCCATAACCCATTATGCTGTAACAACGACCACACTGAAATTTGTCCACAAAATCACTTTTACGTTATATACATTATTCATTATATACATCTCTTATTAACTTGCTCAATTATGACTCACTCCTAAGTTGTTCATTCGAATGGGAGGAGCTTTGTCTTTGAAACTGCGTAGCGAAGCATTCTGTTTATCTTTTGTTTTCCATTAACCCTAGCATAATTTTACTCATTGTTTACTATATATATTTAAAATACAAAATTAGTACTGTTTATTTATGCTATCCAGCTATTTCAACAACATTCATAGAATCGATAAACTTAGCGGATACAAAAACAAAGCTGCTCATTTAAAAAGCTTTCATAGCAATTGGAAAATTATCTCTTTCCCCGGTCTTATTATTTAGTTTTAGCATTGAAAATGTTTCCATTTTATCATTGCACTTTATCCATTCACATCAACGGCGGCGTACATGAATTCATGTTCTGTTAGTCAAACGTATGTCATTGAGTGTCGAATCAATTTCCAATATAGATCTATATTGACATTTGTATGGACATAATATGTTTCGGCAGAGCATTATCCTATATTCGTTGTATAGTAACACAAATTGAGCACAGCGACGCGTTTTAGATCTGTATTTGTCTAAATTCATTTGTGGTTAACTTTTGATTGTTTTGATTAGATTTATTAGATTAGATCAGTTTAAATAACTGTTTAAAGGCTTTTATAGTTATTATTATAGGGTATAAGTTACACTTAGGATACCTACAGCGTAATCGAAGATGTATCAGGTCATCTATTCCATTTACAATATATAATTAAAAGAGGAGGAATATAACCTCACTGACTTGCCTTTATAACTATTGCATAGCCAACTGAACCTAGTAGCTTAACAGCCTGGAGTCACTCAGTATGCCAAGTGGACGCGTGACGGTATGCGCTCGCGTCCGCCCGTTCGTATGACTTATAATAACATCATACGAATAATGCCTCACTTGAACTCATATTTTATGGTTCTAATTAGCAGGCATTTGAAGAAAAAGTTAGAAATATGCATCGTGAAAATGTTGAAGGTTAAATATCTAAGCATTATTATTAGGAAACCTCACGAATGTTTTGTTATTTTGTTGTAAGAAATAGTATGCATTTCAGCAATGGGCTATGAGATATTTAATGGCCTCTGTATGCAAGCTTGTCTTAACTATCAGATAGTACTTAAAAGTTAGCAGTTAATTAATTTGTAAACAGTTAAACCTAACACTGATGTTTGGAGAATCACGTGAACCGGTCACGTTGTTGGATGTTTGCTGCTATATCCGATAAATAGTATTAGGATTATTGATTACTAGATCTATGGTTTTACCCGTCCGTGTTTACTGTCGTCGTTTTTCGTTTTCTTTGGTCATTATAAAAAGTTAAAAGTTTAATTAAATTTAAAAGTTTATGCGTAATTGAAAGATTATACAATGAAATTATTTTGCATATTATTTTCCCACACGATTAACTGCTATGTGTATACTCTTAGTAAAAATTATACCTCCTTTATGTCAATAATTATATCACTATTTAACTACACAGTTGAAATGAATCACATTCCCATTATTTTATTTGCATTGATTTTATCCATTTATATTATGACCTTTTATTCAGAATCCACCCACATAGGCTAAAAATAATATGATCCGTATAAACCTTCATTTATCAAAGGTTAACTTGTCTATCGTGTAACGATGCAGTCTAGTTCGTATTTAATCACATATAACATATAACGATTAAATATTATGTTACTCGCAGTTAGCAAGCTAGCAGCTTCACAACAGTTCGTATAGAGATCAGACATTTGGAACTATTATAAGTATACCTAGTAAGTAAAACTATCACGGTATATAAGGTTTCCCGCTACATCGATACATAACCATTCAGAATTTGATTCACTTTAAGGTGAGGAGTATAAAGTATACAGATTATAAATATTATAAAATATGTCTTAGAAGTTAACTAATTTTGTTTTTTATGTTAAAGTGCCAGTGGAATTGCCCGACAGAAACGAGCGCCGTGCGACGAATTTTAACATTTCTCTTACATTTTGTTTGAATTTTAACTAAGTATTTGTTTACGCCATCAATATAAATTCTGCATTCCACGGCTTTTTACACTGATATAATGTACTTCTGAGAATATGGTGTTACCCGTGTCTACAGTTTAACCCGCGTAAAATTTTATCCGTCCATTTGTGATATTTTTTGGATTAATTTTTAACCTTGTAGTAGGTCCCCACGACTTCAAAGGCGTAGTTTACATTCCCGTGTCAGCAAGGTATGCGGATATTATACATTTAAAACATCATCGCAAGCCACATGTTTTAAAGATCTGACCATTTTATCCTTCGTTCACGTTTTACAAAGCCTTTCTTAAAATTAAAATTTGTATCCAAAGATAACTCTCACAATGTCACAATAAATGATAAAGTAAACTTTACAGAAAACAATAATTGCTTTTATTGTTCGGATTCACGTGCAAAAAGACAAGAGATACTAAACAAAGAAATGGGAAATTGCAACGGTAACCACCGCGCCGCAATTATAACTGGAGACGAGTGCTATTAGCACGTAACATTATCACATAATGCCCCTCAATAGTTACGAGAATCAAGATACAGTTTAAATGTCTTTTGTTCTTTAGCTTTCATGCTGTATAGCTTGTGTTACATTTAACTAACTATTAGAGGAGAAAAAATGTGTTTCTATAAATACATCAAAATTCTAAAACGTGAATTTTAAACATTCTCTCGTCATGACGATCCTCGGATCCACCGCAGATACCGAGATTTAAAAAACGTAAATAAAAATTTTCCATTGAGGATAACTTAGAATGTCAATCACATTTTGTTTTCCTTTCTTTGTCAGATGGCGGGAAATGTTTCGTACGCGTGGGGGCAGCTCGGGTGTACGGTCAATAGTGGGAGCACTAATCTCTGTCAAGATCGTTCGGATTAATAGCTCGTATTGCCGTCTTTGTTGTTTGTTTCCAACTTCTCAGTTTGTTCACTTCTTAGAAGATTCTTGTTGCATTACACTCCCGTGTCTTAATGATATTTGTTTACACTCGTACGCAATAGCCAACTTTTCCACCTCAATAATGTTTCCAGTGTAAAATAAAATTAGTGGGTTTTGCAGCTTTAATTTTACATCGAATTTCACGTGAATAGGGTAGCATTGAATGATTTTTATCAGCGTACAGCATGAAAAGGGAAAGTTCAATTAAGCCGCGGAAAGTCTGGCGTTCGCTAGTCACAATACGCGTCCATCAATACTCACTAATAAAATTGTATGCCGATGTGAGCTTGAAAAATCCCGTCAAATCAAATCCGCCTATTAGTAAGGGCGATGCTACTAATTAAAATAAAATTGTTAAAACAGAAAGCGGTGCGCGCGTACCCTGGACTAACTTTTAACGAGGATATATTTGGTTTCGACCAACCCTTTGGTGATTTTACTATTGAGTCTCGCTGCAAATAACTCCGTAATTGCCTTCAAACAACTTTAGCTTTGAGCGAGAAAATGTACGTAACATTCGTGTTTTGGATTACCTGAGGTAATGCACAAAGATAAACACAACAGCCCTAATTGAATTTGTTTACGAAGTAATAGGTTCTCGAAATTACCAAAAATGTGTATTATAATAAGTTATGTTACCCGAATTCGAGATCGTGTCCGGAAAATAGTGATAGGCTGGGCTGAGCCACTTACCCATTACATGGCTCATAATTTGTGCAATTTCTGCTCGGTCGGGGAAATAGGCATGAATTTATGTATATGTGTGTATTATTATAATACGTTTCTCTTTTTGTTGCAGATGAATAGGATCTAATAAGGAGCCGCCTTCAAAATGATGGAATGTTTATGTCCTGCGCCACGTACTCTGGCTTGTCGCGTGGTGCTCCTCGACGAAAGGGAATTATTTCACGAAATACAGGTATGGATACCTAATAATCAAAACATTTTTTGCAAAAATGTTTCTACTGAATAAAGATGTGAGGCTTACGTCAAATAACAGAATTATTATATTATAATGTAAGATTTTATCAGTGTTTGTGTGTTAAATAAATTAGATTTTAATTCGAAAGTTCAAAGCAAATTTTATACCTATAAATATTGCTTAAATAAAAATATCGCCTTATTTCGTCGGGCACCTCGAGTATTTTCCATCAAAAATTGAATACATTATTTCAAGCTCACGGACGTCCCTAAAGACGGCAGCGCTATTTCAATTTCGCCGTATCATGAAACAACGCATGGATTTTTTCTCCATTCCTATTCCTTTACTTTTGAAGTGCAGCTATTCCGAGACGAATTATTTGAAGTATACCCAGGGGCTCAAGAAAGGTCTTTTATATGCGAAGCTCGGGTCCAAGGTGCGAGCGATGAATTCAGTGAATCGTACGTCGTCTCTATGAATATTAAATTGTATTTGGCTCGCATTGTCGCACGGTGAATGTGAGAGTGGATCGCGGCTCCGCGCCCTCCGCGTGTCTCCACTCCGCACGTGGCTCACTTACATGTTTCCTAAAACACACTCACTACCGTTGCATAAACATGCGACATTCAAATCAGACGATCACGCCCTAGTCGCGTTACATGTGAGAGCTTTTAATTAAAGCCGTCGCTTTACGCACATTATAATCAGACCCTTAAAGTTCTAAATACAATTTAATATGTTCATAGGGCAAAATGTGAAACCTTAACGATAAAATAGACATCAATATGTACTTTCTCATAAGTCAATAACCCCGTATCCCTTATAACTAATGCGTGAGAAAATAAATCTCTTTGTTCCTAATGTCCCTTGTTCACAAACAACTTACACTTCGTCAAACAAATTCTTAAGATATATTACGCTAAAATCGTTCAATTTGGACAAAGTGGCGACGACGAGAGTTCGACGTTTTCCGTTAAATTGTATGGTTATTTTAGATAAATCGCCGTCCTTCCCCTACAGTTTTCCTATCTACAAAGGAACATTTATCTTGAACAGAACCAACGACAACTTTTCCATTTCCGCATTAGTAATTTGTACAGATTTATTTATTTTACTATTACAAGTTTCTACAATGAATCTGCTTGTAAAACTTGAATGTACATTAAATATACATAAAACTTCTACGACAATACAATTTTTATCAGTGAATTAAAATAATATTAAACTAAGGAAGGTAGTTTTTCAATCTGTAATAAATATATTTTCGATTTATAAACAAATATCAAAAAGGTCTTTGACATAAAAAGTCTTGTTATATAAAAAATCGGATGTTTAAAAGTAAGACGTGTAACGGTAAGGCAGGGCACGAAAGGACCATTGAAGGTGTATTGTCTCGGGAATAAATTGAGACACGTATTTCACGGTCTGCTGCGTCAAATGCACCTAATACCTCCCGCTATATATTAATGACTTTCCCTAATACAATAGTCTCCTTAATAATTACGCACTCAGAATAATTTTGTAACACAATAGCCTTTATAATTTTTCTGGAAGGGCTTGAAGGAAAATTACTTAATTTTACTTGCTTTTTCCGGGAACCGAATTAACAAGGAAATAATTAAGCTTAATTTTAGAAATAAAATGTTTGGAATTAATTTGTTTACATTTCTATGTAAACGATATAAAAATTGTAAATTATAGAAAAGAAAACTGGTTATTATTAATGGCACGGTTTCGTAAAAACTGCTTTCTAAAATATAATTAGATATTCGTTGATGATTACAAGACACAACTCCAATAGAAAACAATAAGTTATCGAATAAATTTTAAATTGCATACATATTATTATAATTTTCAAAAAAATGATATCAGCGCACTATTTTATATAGCACTAATTAAAGAAATCAAGTCCAGCTGTTTGGATCCAGCCACTTATAGAACGCAACCAGCAAATCAAATCAAATCAACGCGTTTCAGTTGTGTATAGCTTTAGCAATGTTTTATTATAAGCGCCGCTGGGGTTTAAAATTAAATGTTGCCGTCGACAAACAGACAGTAGTTTTGTGTAGATAGAGCTGATAGCCCGCGGCGCGGATCGCGTGCACAATATTCCACTGAATCCACCATGTCAGCCAACAAATTTTCAAATCGTTACTTGTTTTTTTAACTGAACATACTCCGCTCGGAGCAAACGCGCTCTGTTATTAAATCATTTATTATTCAACTCTACGAACTGTTTCGCAATTATCCCACAAACTGACGCAGTATAACCGAATGTTGATACATACCGTTTGTATAACATGGAGCCTAACCACTTTTTCGTTATGTGATTTAATTTGTTATGTCAAATATTTATTTTTGTGGGCACTGCGTATATAAAATAACACATAACCTCAAATTTGCAAATGAATTCGCAGACAGCTGTTGGCCTTCGTTGAATAGATTATTCGTGTTTAATATGGTGGTCTCAATTATTAAAACATACTGAACCTGATTTTGTACATATAAATTATGAATAAATGTGATTTGCTTCTATTTCGTATAGCAGCAATGACTTTATAAACACTCCTTACCAGTATATGAAATAAATTACGTAGAAAAATGTAAATTCTACAGCCGTTCCAACCGTTCAATTTGTTATACAGTTAATCTCGGATATATTAAATATAATTTATCTGACGAGTGACGGAAAAGTCGTGCTAATTTCCTTTCGAAACTGATAATTTAAATAATAGCTTGGGTGATCGCGCATTGATCCGCCAAGCGCGTGAGAGTGGTTCGTACCCCGTCATTATATTGCCAAGCATCACTACTAGTCTTACAGGTCCTTGGAATCGCGTGCGAATTAGCTTAATTGTGGAAAGCTCGGTATCGAGAAATGATAATTGGAGATAGCAGCGCCGGTATCGTGGGAGATCGATACTTTTTTGTTTGTTTTCTTAAGCGTTAAGACAGTATATGTATAAGGAATCTTATTTTCTGAGGCTGAACACAGATACATTTTGTACATGTAATGAGTCGACAATCATTATTATATTTGCATTTAAATTATATGCGAAATTTTTGACTAAATACCTATCCTTGTAATTTTACGAACTTAAATCTTTTTTGTGCTCAGGACAACAGTGCGGGTCAACAACTACTGGATGTCGTGTTTAGACACTTGGATCTGTTGGAAACGGCTTATTTTGGTTTACGATACGTTGATCAAGATAATCAAACGGTAAGTAGCAAAAATATATTTTTTATAATTTCAGATATAATATACCTACTTTAATGTTAATATAATTTACTAAAGCAGAGGAGTTGTAAATATCGTAAAAAAATATATACAATTTTATTCATATATATAAAACCTATGAAGTAGTTACGAAATATCTTTTGATTTACTAACGATATTCATTTCATAAGAAATGCCACTGTACTAAATATGTGTAAATTTATTGCTATCTCACTTATTTTACTGCTAGTCTATAGTTAAAGTCGCATACATGCATATAAGTCCAATTTTTTCTACTCTACTTTCAGAATATATCAATGAATCGGTCCTAATATATATTATTATGTTTTTTATCTAGTACTGGCTGGATTCTGGCAAAAGGCTCCGGCGTCAACTTCACGGCTCGGATACGCACACATTCTACTTTGGGGTCAAGTTCTACGCGACGGACCCGTGCAAACTATTGGAAGAAATAACGAGGTAATTGTCAACTGTGTGTTGTCTATTCTTCACCAGCTATTAAATTTTAAAAGTTTTTCGTTAGGCCAAGTTACTCATATTCTATCAAGGATCAACCCTTCAAAACTTTTAATTACTACGATAAGATGTTTTAACAAATATAGCGACAAATATGGACGTATTTCGCATGATTCTATGGCGAAACACGTAAAGTTGATTTTTTAAAGATTATTTTATATTTAATACTTTTAAATAGAATAAGGAGTTTTATGAACTATAATATGAAACTTCATAAGGGTATTAAAATAATAGCATAGGAAATTTATAAATAAATTCTTGGTTTAATGTTTGTTTCATAGCTGAACCATAAACCACCTTAATGCTGGCTTTTATCAGGCTATTATACGCTGTGGTGTTTATTCGTTATATACAGTACATATAATATATGTCTTTTCCTATGTACAGTTGAAGAGACCATACGCGAAGTTGATATTAGTGATTTTTACGTCATTCATATAGTTTTTTATAACTTAGAGATAAAGAGAATCTATTATATTTATATTTACTACAATCACTGGGTACAAAAATACTAAAAATACAGTAAGATTACTTACTAGTGTGACCGAAATTTCAATTTTTTCTTACAATGACAATAATTAATTAACAATACAGTATAAGTCATTAAATTAAATTAATTATAAAAACATTCATTTAATTGAGTGGCAATATATTTGCCTTATTTTAATAAAATACATTAAGTAATCCCATCGAATAGTATACGGCCAACACATTATGGCACTATAAATGTAGACACGTTAAGGCTTATCCGAATTATATCTATTTCAGTACAAATAATATTGACGTAGGAGGATGGTAAGTGATACTAAAACACATCTGCGCTGGCCCTCGTACGTGTAACTGTCCACTCAGCACTATATACTACCCTTGAAACGGTTTCAGTTATGGCACTGAGCATTCTCTCTGCCCGACAGTATCGAAAGCCTTCTATTCAATAAAAGCACAAATCCACCCATTTCAGCGAACACTTACTACGCACATATTCACAAAATTCCAACAGAAAGTTTATACACGTACGTGAACAAACTTAATTTAAAACAATACGTTCATTTCGATTTATATTCAAATTATATAACAAAGTTTACCTAATGAGTGTTTTACTTAGTCTACTAAGACTGTCAGAGCCCTTTAAGTCTCTTTTAGAAGGGGAGTCGTCTTGCGAAGTTGGTACAATCCTATTCGCTTTAACAAAGAATGAGCAAATGAAAAGGGAGAACCCTCCTTCAGCTTGGATGTCAATTTTTAACTAACGGCCCCTTATTAAAGTTTTGACTCCGTTGATGGTGAGTAAAAGGAAATATATATTTATTGTCAAGCTTTGACAATCATGGAGACGAAACAAGAAAGGCGGTTGTTTATTTGTTGAGTTTATTTCTGCCCCTTTCTTGTAAACTTTTGCTGGATAAATGATTCTTAATATTCATTTTATTTGTAACTTTCTCATTGATACCAATATGCTTAATTCATGTGTATTGAAATGAATACGTATTGCATCTATCATTGTATGATAAATAAGATTCTAATATAAATTCCTAACGATGCATCCATTTTCTGATAAAAACGAAAATATAAAAGTAAACAGGGGAAAATGATTTAATTTTAGTTTATACCATATGTAATGTCGAATAAAACCAAGCTATAAGCCCAAGTGGGGACAAGGAACAAAGAATTTCTAAGAACCCTAGCAGTAAGCCCAGTGAGCCGGTCGTAAACACGCGTAGCGATGATAAAATGAATAGTTGAATTGACCAAGGAGCCCAGCATTAGAGCACTCGTGATTTTGCTACGTTTCTATAAAATAGTCCTACAAACTTTCATTTAATAAACAATTTTAATTGGATAGGCACGGTCCTTCTACGAATGCAAATTATGTAATCTACGTCTCCAAATTTACATACCTGCTTCGCTTTTTACGTCTTGTTTCAAAGTAAAGAGAGAACCTTGTAATAGGAGGTTTAATGGTGAAAATTAGAGTTCAAGCAGAATTTTTAAAATCGTCTCGTTTCTTGTTTAGCCAGCGACGAAGAAAGATAGACTTGGATGTTTTATTAAAATTTCGTTAATACTCTGTTGACACGGTGAGACAGACGCGATTACTTGCACTGCACGGTGTACGCGATTCGTCCTAAGCTGTCCTGTGTACACAGCCGCAGTTTAATAATCGTAATATCTTTGAAAACTCCTGCTTGATGGTCTTTTAATATTTAATTTCCTTTTAAGGACTGGTTTCAACGACGCTTTCATTAAGACCACTTAAGCTGAAGAAATATTACAAAATGAAATGGTTTCACGATTCATGAATTATTCTGTCAGTCTTACAAGTTTTACATTATTTTTATGACTTATTAAGATTTGGTCATGGTTTTATTTTTACGATGAAGTAAACAGGTGAGTTAATGGAAAAATAAAAAAGGTGATCAATTCTGAAAAGTTATATTTATGAACGATATACAAATAAGAAGAACGATAACACAAGGTCAAACATTTAAACCATTTTTTATAATTTACCCCTGTAAAACACAACATGTATTGATAAAAAAAACGAACGTCAAAACGAGCACATAAATACTTAGAAATCATTTCCACAGGTACCAGCTATTTCTCCAACTGAAACAAGATGTGTTGCGCGGCCGGTTGCCTGTCAATTTCGACCTGGCCGCCGAACTAGCCGCCTACGTTCTACAGTGTAAGTAATTTCACTCGATTTTCCATCACATTTTTATTAAACACATTTCTGAGAACAATCTTGGAAATTCATCTTAAGAACGATGTTTGTTTTCTCATTACTAGCTTTATTATACTTATACGAGTAAATCACTTTCTTTCTTTATTGTCATGTTTAACGGTTTTAAAACTACCCGCTTATTGATTTATTTTATAATCTTTGCATAGGTACGATTAAATGTCACAACAAAAGAGTTTGGACATAACACTTTCCTATGAGCTCTTTACAATGTAACATAGTTATTTTAGGTATTTAATTATTTTAAATCACAACATTGGAGAAGATCACGTACCGCCATAAAACAAAATATTTAAATCTATTTAGAGACGTGTTATTTATTGTCCTTATTTGGCTCTCACGCCATCGATGCGATAACCATCTCAAGGTACTGATATTTTACGGTAGCTGTATCTTGAGGAGCATGCTAAACAGCCGTTGCGGTTTCGTCTCTAGATAGAATCGTACCAACATGCCCCATTGGCATTAAGCCAATAAACACAATGTTTATACACAATGCCCAATGAATGTTTACATCGAAACATAAGATCTTGCTTATTGAGCCAAATTATATAAAATTATTCATTCACTACATTGTTTTGGCGACAATGGTCTAATAGAATTATTGTTGGTCTTATTTAGATCCTCCCTGATTCTTTTAATAATGTGTCTATTATCTTTGTTATTTTACGTTAACGTAAATTGTCGCGAAAAATATATTAGCTTTTTTCTTCTTGAAATCGTATAACACAGTTAATAGGACTGTAAAAACCAGTTACAACAGAATATGAATCAAGAAAATCCATATTCAATGATTTTCTGTGGTCGTTGACGAACTTTCCGATGCGCGCTGTTGTATTTTTAAGTCATTGCGAATGAATGTTTGTACGTACAACATTTTTGGTTTGTGCGGCTTTCCACTATCGTACCGATCCTTCCACTTAATGGCCTTTTCGTAGTTAAACTTCCCGGGCTAAAATTCAAACAACTCCTATATGGCGTTTGGCGCGGGCAAAACAAAAGTAAAAAGGAAAAGTACTTCGCAAAAAGAAAAAGTTATTCGTATGTAGTTCATGAAGTAATACTGTATTTAAAAGTTTGACACGGTTCAGTCACGAAACACGGTTTTAAAAACGATTTTTAATTATTAGATACCTACGCGGCCTCGCTTAGCGGTGATTAATATTTAAAACGTTTTGACAGCGATTTCGTTTTTGACAAAGGTAAAATTAGAATATTTAAAACAGTTTCTTATACTTGACGTGATAACATTTTTAAGTACATTTTGATAAATCTTTTCTTAAGGTATTAAATTTTTGAAATAATGAATACATATTATAACAATGCATACATTTTATTTCATACATATTAATATTCTTCTTTTACTATGTATGGACCTTCCTGAACTCCTTAATGTATTCCTGTTTTTGTAAATTGTTAATTTGTTATCATACTGTTCTCATAAGGACGTGCTTTTTTCGCGCTTTAAGACGCTTCGTTGGCGCATTTGGTTTGATTAAGGGAATGTTACATTCTTCAATTTCTACATCTAATCCCTTAAAACGTTCCTCTAAAGACAGAGAAATCTTTATGTGTGCAAGATCTGCTTAACGTTATAACATGAAAAAGAAGAAATAAAAATATTTAATAGCTTTTTAAGCAGTAATGATTATATGTGAGACACAATTAACAATGGCTGTGTGAGTGATATTTTCTCTAGCTCAACGCTGCGATAAGGCACTTGGTTTTATTTACTTTTTGCGTCTTAGATCTTTCCTTTAAAGCTTTAGAAAATTGATGTTATATAAAATGAATTATGAAATAGAAAAACTTTCGAGTAAAGACTAGACATTTCCTTCATAATTAAACGTCTCTTGTTTGATGAAAGAAATGGAAATTTGAATTCTATTTTAGGTTCTTTAATTCCATTTTTAATTAAAACTTTTTTTATATATTTAAACAAATTAAATATATTCTCGCACGTTTGTGAATAGGTCTTTATTTTTCAAATTTTAAAGGTAAGAAGTACGTTTTGCGCGAAGAACGAAGATAATAATTATTATCTTCCCGTCTTTGATGATTCACGAAGACAGTTAATTATGCCTGAAATCTCATACTTTCATTAATATTTACGTCCATATTACAATAATTTCTGCGTCATTTCTCTTAGTTATATTTTCCTTAAGATGTTATGTGCCCGATGTTAATGCAATAATATAAAATCTAGAGACAATATTAGTATGCGCATATTATTATAGTTAAGATGTCTATTATTAATAATAATACAAGGTATAATAAGTTTTTGGGTGTATTGACATTATCCTGATCCCATTAAGGAGTTATTTACGCAGCTCTATTTACCCATGTGCTATTAACTGCGGGCGATGAGAAGGTAATACGAATGCGTTATTCAAAAGGTAAACGAGCCATCAGCGGCGAACATCGTTTGCATCTAATCTCGTTCACATCAGTGAATCTCGAGTAAGTCCTTAGGGAAACGTGGGACCGACCCCGCCCTTCTCCGCTGTTTGAGGTGTAACATTATGTTTATTCACTCTGCCTTTATAATACACCGATTATTTATAGGCTACATCCCGGCAATAACCCATAATTTTTAAATTATCAAATATTTGAGCCGGTTTAATTATATAGGTAGTACGTATTCAGTTAAAAGCTGAATTGGATAAGCATAATTTTATAATGTTCGTCTAGAAAACTGTTTCGCAACGAAACGTTAGCTCTATAGAAATAACTGGGTTAAAATTATGACAAAATAAAAATAGCAACGTAAAGAGTTTTACTTCGCGAAACTCGTTATATAAAAATTTAACGAATATTTTTATTATGAAAAGAACACAAAAGCGTTATTAAAATATGTTATTTTTAAGTTGTATTGAATTGAATTGAATCCTCGAAAAGTAACAATAGACACGGTTATAGCATATTACAAATTCAGCATTTTCAATTCAGTACGTAGGTAATGGTTGATTCTTCAAAACAAATAGGCAAACTTCAGAATCACTTCACATCAATCAACGTTACGCGCAATCGTGCGGTCTCCACTGAGACTACGCAAAGGTCCCTCACAGGAGATTGAGCGGGAATTAAAACATTAAGGACAATATGTCTATGTAACCGCCATAATATTATTTGATATGTAAGATTCTTACTAGAGTTATAGGGTATCTTCTTTATATTAATAAAGGTTCATCGTCAACATAACGCGCTTGTAGATTATTACAACACAAAATAAAATCGCTAAAATAAGTTACCTTCCTCTATTTATGTAGATTGTAGGTACTCTAAAAAGAGAACGAAATCGCATTATTATTCGAATGTGTTGTATTGTTCCCTTCTGAAGAGAGTAAGCGTTTGCCGGAGAGTTTAAATATGGTCGCTTTTAAATTTATGGCACTCGTCTACCCCGAATTAAAAACACGTTACTTTAAAATATAACGTTAAAAATAAAACACACAAATAACGGTTACAACATAGATAAGTACATGCAAGATCTCGTTTAAAAAACTGATTTACGAAACTACAAAAAGTATATTGGAATATCACATATTTTTTGCAAGATGTCACGTATGCATAAAAAAAGATAGATGACAGGAAATGAGTGTCGGAATATCTCACGCTGGCCCTTAGTTTTTCTAAAGCGTCGTCCTAACATGGTATTCCTTTTTGTTTTCTCTTCACTTCCGAAGTTTTCTTTTACTATAAAGCTGTGATCTATTTTTCCTTTTATAGTATCTAGCAAAGCGATGTAGAAAATACAACAGGCCGAGTTTCACTATTAATGTACTTGTGCCTTATGGGATAGGATTACACTGTGTGTATTTGTTTAGGGTGGCAATTGTTCCTGCCTAAACAAATTAATTACTATTTCGCAGGGATCTTTATAATTTACAAACAGGAATTTAACATTAGAAGATGTTACGTAGGAATTATTGTGTTATTTTACTTTATTATAATTATTCCGTAAACATTATCGTAATGATAATAATGTTAATTTGATAAGGTCGAGAATTGTTAGTACCTTAATAAACATTGGGTTAAGTACCTACATATATTCTAATGCCATTTTTTACAATTTGGAAAATAAACATAATATAAAGTAATATTATGTAATATTCTACTAAGATTTTCAGACGTATCGAATTATATTGATGAGTTATATTTCAATAAAAAACAATTTAAAGATGTCACTTACAGACTATTTACTTGATAATTCATATATAATGCTGTTCAAACAGAAATAAATGAATTGCATCGTTGACTGTGCGTAAGTACACCTTGGCATGTATTTCACATTAGACAGATATGAGCCACACTCTACGTGGCCTCAATTTGTCGAGGGATATTGCTCTCAGAATAATGAGACTACTGTTACAAAGAGATCCTAATGGATAAGTTGTCTCTCCAACATACACACTCAAACTTTATATGTTATGTCCTAAAGAGCGTTTGCGCAGTGTTTCGATTGAATTTCGCTATATGATTGGCGTTTTTATTATATAATATAAGTCCTATTGTTCTTTTTCCGCTTATTTTTCTTAACCAAGTTACATACATGTATTACATCCTGTTTTTTAATCGGAGTACACTGATTTCTGTTAATATGTTATAGCTGTTTTCTTTTTAACTCTCATTAGCATTAGAAAAGTAACGAAATTTACACAAATTCTAATACATATTAGAACCAACACACACACGTGCACCTACGAACACAATTCACTATTGCGCAACACCAAAGCTAATGATCGGTCAAGCGTCAAGCGCACTAAAATGTCACCTCAGCTTCATTAATGTGATCAGTGAGCTAAGAGCTTTAATGACATGACGTTTTTTGTTCAGCTGAGCTTGGAGATTACGATCCCAGGAGGCACGGGCCGGGCTACGTGTCAGAATTTCGATTCTTGACGCGTCAAACACCTGAGCTCGAGGGGCGCGCCGCCGATATACATAGAACTTTAACGTAAGTTCTAATAAAATTCTATTCTAAGAGTTATTAACTAGTTTTGTAAATACTTTCGATTGAAAGAAATTATTATTTGTATTGGAAATTTTATAGGTTTGTTACATTTTATAATATACTAACCTACATTACGAGTATATATGTTACAAAACCCAGGTAATACAAGTAGTACTTAAACAAAGCAGAATACATACGAAGCAAGAATTCTTTACTTTTCTTTTATTACATACCTTTTGTTTTGTTACAAAAGTTTATTATACAACAAATAACCTACCGCATAAGCTCATACAATAACAATATTGTTGCAGCGGAATATCACCCGCGCAAGCTGAATTAAGTTATCTGGATAAAGTGAAATGGCTCGATATGTACGGCGTCGACCTCCACCCCGTCCTGGTAAATATTTTTAACGTCACAATTTTTCTAACACTTCCTCATTTAAGTATTGAACAGCATAAATCTATTTAATGCAGGGCGAAGACAGCGTCGAATACTTTCTGGGACTGGCGCCAAGTGGCCTGTTGCTCCTACGAGGAAAACATACAGTAGCAACCTATTATTGGCCGCGCGTCTCGAAATTATACTACAAAGGACGATACTTTATGATACGCGTCGCTGATAAAAACGTAAGCAATTCAAATAGCTTTTTATGAACTAACAATGGAGCGACACTTAACCTGCTCTCGATTCGAGACGGTTATCTGATAGGGAACTGTATCAAAAGGAGAAGCTCTACCTTATGTCGTTTTCTTGAAAGACATTCGCAGCCAGGCAATTACAGATAAGTCGTACAGAACTAAGCGCAGTATTTACCGCGCTGTCGGGTCTCGCGATAACGCAACACGACGTCCCTCCCGTTCCCGACTTATTTGTATATGCCTTTGAAGTGTATAAATATAGGGGAACGATCTTAAAATTGCTTTTAAATTTTTCTTTGAAAGGATATCGATCAAAGCTCAGGCAAAAGGAATAATGTTCTCTTATTTATTTATGAGCGACGCTCTCTTAATACATTGATGTCTTAGATAGCTATGTTATATATTTTAACTGAAACGAGGTTTAATTATAATGCAACATGTTTTTTAAAATGTTTGCTTTAATTAGATGTACGCGAGGATGGAAATATGAAAATGAATATTAAAATTTCTTTAGACAGTGAATACATTTGAATTTATTAGAGGTTTAGTTTTATGTTCTCGCTTGATAATATTATGGTGTTTTAGAACGACACTTCCACGTACGGCTTCGAATCTCCGACGCGAGCAGCGTGCCGTCACCTATGGCGGTGTTGTTCTGATCATCACACGTTCTTTCGCCTCCAGCAATCCTCACCGGCATCTGCCGATATCTTTACATTAGGATCTAGATTAAGGAACAGGTAAAGTTTTAATTTGTCATCCTTACTGGCCAAATATGAGTTAAGTATCTTCTTATTTACACATGGCAATATTTTGAAATTTATATACGTTATGTAGGTTCATCATTAAAGGCGATATTTTTTGCTTTCACGAGCGTGTCTTAATGTAACTGCAGGCAGAACCTTAACGCCTTTTTAATCTATCCATCAATCCAAAAGTTTCTCATTTATAAGTAGTGGAAGTTAAGAGAATGATTGTTTGTAATTAGTAGCAGCCGCTCGGGCCGGCCGCGGCCGCCGCCGCATTTTACTCGGACGCCCTCGAGGCGCTACGCCCGCCCGCACGCCTCTTATACTTCTCTACATGACGGTAAGCAAATGATTTTTCTTTTAAAATTAATAAAAAAAACGTTTAATTTTAAAATAATCTATTTCATAGCACAGTTCGATTTTATGATAAGGAAATAAACTATGTTAATTAGTTTGTAGAAGATATCGCTAAAGCTTCTTAAAAATTACTATTCTTGGTATAAAAGAGAATGATTCCAGTTTACATAATAACATGTATTATCACATTGTAATTATTTTGTTTAATGTGAGGCGGAATACAGTAAAAAGCAATAATTATCTGAGCTCTTAATAATATAACATTTACGTATATAAGATTTTTTTTGTACGTTAAAGTTTTGATAAAATAAAAATAAAATTCTAAGTAATTCACGTATAATATAACTTTTTAATTCGCGTCATTAACACTCGATTAAATAATTACGAAACTCCGAAGCACACTGAAATATTTTTTAACTCGTACAACATGCAGTATGTTGTACGAGCTTAAAATATCTTTTTCATTATCTTATTAAAGTAAAACGTTATATTTCACTATAAGTATGTCATTTGATATTATAAAACGGCATATCGTAAATTTTTGTCTATACACAGAACTTCGATCGTTTTTTTTATAACTGAAATGTTAGCCTTACGTAATATTATAATGAAATCATAAACAAAAATGAATTTGTTTCAGTGCCAAAGTTAGAAGATTTAAGAATAAAAGACTGTCCCGAAGTGAAGCAACCTACCTCAGTACACCGCCCGAACTCGTAAGCGCTCTATTATTTTTACGTTTTGCTTTTCTTTTCGCAATTTTCGCATAAGTTTAATCTTCTCGGGCCGTTCTAAATGGAAATACTGGGGTGTTATTGTTTGTAGTGCTATTTCCTTTTACAGTTACCGAATATTTTTGGCCAAAGTTAATAAAATCTTGACAGAGTAAACAAGGCAATGGAAATTCAAATATTGGGTATAAAAATTCCGCTGCGCTCCAACAGTGGGTAAGGGCCAATTTCTATTTGAAGCACGGCCCGCTCCGAGTATTAATTGGAGATATAGATCAGATACTGCAACGTTGCGAACGAATAGTCGGGCTTCGTCAATGTGTCAAGTTGCCATGTGAAAATATTATCAAATGCCAGTCAAACATGCTTTTGCATTTATGCTGCATGCTTTCAAACAACCCACAAAAAATCCTTTCGCTTATGTCGCTTTTAACGCATCAATATTTTAATAGATTTTTATACATAATATAACATACAATATGTTATAATTGTTCATAAATCCACATTGCATTTATAATATAATATTATATTGCTCATTTAAAACGCTCACGTTGAAGACACATTGTAGTTTTGAATGAGCGAGATATCGTCATTCTATTGCACAGTTTATATGATTATAGTACAAATTATTTTAATTCCTATTTCTGTATGATAAACCATTCGTTTGTATGTAGAATAAGCGGTGAGGCGTCCTGTCCGCCGCTGCCGGCGGGCGGGTCGCCGCGCTCGACGCGCTCGGCGCCCGCGCGCCGCGGCCTCTACTCCGCGTCGCCGACCAACAACCGCCCGCCGCCGGCTCCTAGACACAGATCTGCCTCCGTCGACTCACAAAGCTCTAATGATTCACGATCCAACCGCAAGTCAGTACATCTTAATTTTAGATATAGGGGATAGATTTAAGTTGCTTACTAGGTTGTTTGGATTTGGATTATCATATTGGTTCCGCAACAAGTTAGCAGACTCTTTTTTTAATTTTCACAATTGTGAAGTTAAGCTATATACAAAACGCTAAGTGGTTAGTTAAAAAAACTAAAATAATATAATCGGAGTAAAAAGGAAATGAAAACAAAATTCATCAGCTATGTATTTAATTTGTAAAACATTCCTTCAGAATTATTTTACATGAAGCAAAATTGTATTATACCTCAGGTTCTCGTGTGCCGAATATCTGAGGTATACCCGCTATAAGTTATGTTAGGATTAGGATGTGAATAATTTACGAAACGACGATACACACAAAAGGACTGAAATTTCATCTGGTAATCCGTTCATGTTATATGAAACAGAAAAGCAATGTATGATAGTAATGGATTCAAAGGGATTTTAATTTTACGCATTTGTGTGCATGATACAGGACAGATATGTCGTCGCCTCACGTACCTTCGAGTAAAACTATTATGTTTTACGAAACCTCTTATTCTGTTTTTACAATTTTACTTATTGAATTAGATTTAGTTACTGGGCAAAATGCTCGATTTATTATATTGATGTGTTGTATTACAGTAAGATATTAATGGTAATCCATATTCATAGATTAGTAAGTGTTGTAAGCCAGGCCGGAAACACACTATTAAGACCTCTTGCGAGTGCTTCTGGGCAGCTTAACATCCTGGCCGTTTATCGGCGAAATTTATAAAAAAAAATAAAAATAAACATTATCAGGCACCGGCATCGTTCGAGGCGGCAACAATCGGACGCTGAGAGCGAGTTGTCGCGCGGGTCGGGCCGGTCGGGGCGCTCGGGGCGGCGCCACCGGCGGCACCGCTCGCGACACAAGCACGACTCCGCTTCGGAGAGGGACGAGTCGCAGCCTGATACTAAGTGAGTTAATATACAGTCACTATAGCAACTGTTAATAAGTCTAATAATAATAATAATAATATCATTTATTGCGGAAACAACCAATACAATGGTAAGCAACAAGCTCCACATAATCATAATTAGATAAAACATTATTATTTAATATTGAATTACATTATTTCAATTATACATTATAAAAAGTTAACAAACTCTATTTCAGTTTCGGTGTTTTAAAATTCGAGATTATCACGCCAACTGATACGTCTAAGAGGAGCTATTGTGTCCTGTATGCTCTATAACTATTTTTTTTTCTTAATGTTAAATAACGGTGTCACAGATTAAAACTTTATGAATTCTTATGGAAATTTTCTCACTTCGTTTATACTTGTTTCCGTAATATGCGAAAACTAAATAAGAGACAAAATTGCTCATCGGTAAGTTAAGTAAAGCAAATGATAATATGTTCAACAATGTGTTCCCCATTTGGCATTAATCAATTGATATTCCTTATACATAATGAGATCAATAAATAAAGTACCTATAGCTGTGTAATACAGTGCGATAGAATAATAATTAATTAAATAAACCGCATTATATGATACTACATCAATATGTTGAATTGTTTACCGAAACCACCAATTTAGACACCAAACAACATATTTCCCTTGAAATATTACCTTCACGTATTTAGGAGACTATTCGCAATAAATCAACTCCGTACTACAATCTTATGAAATTACCCAACAACTGTGTCCTGAGCTAGGCGTTCTAAGGAATTAGCTCAATCTTACATTTGACTTAAAAGTGTCATTGCTATATTCGCAGATGAGGCGCTAAATTAATGTGTTCTCACTTACGCAAAAACCTCTTAATATTTGAAACTTTTTATATCATTAAGAAATCTTTACAGGTATTTTTTGTTTCTTATAACTTTTTTCTGCATCCGGAAGACGTTAACAATGTTTAGATGAGCGGATTAATCAGAAAACAAGGTTTCGTATAAGCTCTTTGAAAATACAATGTTTTAAAATTCGTATTTATTCTGTAAAAGCTGAATAAAATAAATGTGCCGTTAGACAACGCTTTTATGTAGCTCACGATTGTAAACTACATCTTTGTATTTTACTGGAGATAATAAAGAGACTTTGTCGTCGACAAAACATATTTAGATGTTCCCTAAGCTACAATTTTTCAAGACTCAGTTCGTATAAAAGCGTAACGTGTAGAGAATTATTAGACTTATTTTACGTTTTAAAAAAGAAATTCCTATAAAACTCAGCCACTAAAAGCCGTTCAGAGAGTTTTCAGTAAAATGTCGAGCTATGTTCGAGAAATGTCGTCGAAATAGCAATTCAGTTCATAGCTTAGTTCTTAGCGATAGTGCTTCATTCTACTCGAAGAAAAAGGTAATGGTCATTGCATTAACTAGCGTTATTAATGATATAATTCGTTTTAGAGAGTACGAGTTGGTGGATTCAGAGTCACAATGGAAGGAGGTATTAAGACAGACGTCGTCGGGAGGTGGCGTTCAAGTAAGTGCATTTGTTCTCTTTAAAAGCAGTCTTTTGCAGTAGCTTGCTATATTATTGTTCCTTTCAGACAAACTGTTTTGTTACTATTACGAGTTAATCTCTATCTTTTATAAACACTGTCTGCAGCTAAACATTGTGATTGAAAGAAACGTTTTTCTAAATGTTTCAATACTTTTCAACAAAGTCTGAAGAAATAAAGAGAACACCACGAAATTAGTCCCTTGAATAATGTTATAAGCATAGCTACTAATACTGAGTATACTTAGCACGGACAAAATGCAAATTGCCTCCTTAACAGAACAATTTGTTTGTTTTAAGCGACGAGCGACGAAAAAAGCTCTTTTTAATTTTTGGGTTGAAATAAATAATTTTAATCTTCTTGTAAAAGTAGAAGAGGGTAGGTCATTAATCTGATGCGTATTTTATATCTTCCTGAAATGAGAGCTGGTTCTTTTTTAAACGATTGTTTTAATTTAGGAATTTCAACGTAAGGTTTCGTCATCGCTTTTGATTATTTTGAAAATAACTCCAGGGTAATAACACAATACTTTCAGTTAATAAAATGTAAACATTATAAGTAAACAGTAAAAGTTTGAACAGTTTTGAAATATAAGTATACTTGTTCTTAAAACGAAGCAAATCGAACATAAACAATCTTTTGAAGTTGTTTACATTTTGAGAGGATTTTTATTTCGTTTAACAGGTCGCGAGTGTTCGACGTTCGCAAATGGAGCCGGAGATAGGAACGCATCGATCATCGCACAGACCACGAAGACACAAAAAGCATCGGTGAATATACTATCCATGAATTTTAAACTGAAATGGAATGTTATACGAAATATAAAAACAACTAAGGAATATAGGAAATAAAATGTGATTTCATATTGTCCTCGTTTTATATAAGTACAGTAAAATAATTATCAATAAAACATAATATAACATCATATATGACCTGCCGTAAGCGTTTTAATTAATACATCTTAATATATATAAATTCACGTTGTCACGTTGTTTGTCCGCGATTGCCTCCTAAACTACTGAACCGATTCAGAATTAAATTTGCACACCACGTACAGTTTGTCCCAACTTAAAAGCTTTCAACATAATATATGCGAGCGAAGCCGGAGCGGGTCGCTAGTAGTTAATAGTAGAATTATTAGTTGGAAGTCCAATTGACAATCGATCTTATTTCGGTCAAAGAATCTTTAGTAAATCTTTATATATAATCAGGATTTATCCCTATAAGACGATTAAGAAAGAACACAATCAATCTGATTAAGGGGAATGAAAGGGGAGTGGGCTTCTAGTGGGAAGCCTAATTGGGAAGGCATTGCTATAAATACAGAAGAAAATGCTTTTACGTATCTTACGCCTCATCGTTGTTTTCGTAGAATTGGTTTATTAAAAGCTTATACAAATATTAAATTTAGTATTTACTGAGGATTCTTTATGATTCAGTAGCTATTCGGTAGAGTTCCTTACATTGTGTTTTCACTTATAGACTAAAACGTAAATCCACATTAAGTAAGTTGGTGAAATTGCCAATTTTCTCTTCGGTGTATATTCACCGGTTTGCAGAGTTTGTTTAACTGGTATCATTTTAACTTTTAACCCGAACAAACTTGGCACGCGTCCTAACCTCTTTGATAGCTTTGCCACAAACCGTTAGCCCGCAATAAAACCTTTCTGTATTTTAAAAATACCTACTTAAATGCAATGGGCTATTATTTAAAGTGTTCAAAGTTTTAAAGCTAGCTTTTAGAGAGCCTCTGAGTAAAAGTTTGGGGCTTCTTTGTTTACGTAGGATGTTTTGTTAAATTTTTTGAATAATAAAAAATATATGTTTTGCGTATTCAATATACATGTACTTTAGCTTTCTTTAGCCGGATTTTCATTCAGGACCTTAAAAGTTGTAACAAATACGGGTCTAATGGCAAAATACTCGTACGCAAATTAAATTTAAGCACGCCTTAAGGCTCGTGAATTTGACAGAATTGTATGGAGAAGTGTGAAATTGGACCGGTTTAAGATGTACTTAAATTTAAGTTGCGTTTCAATATTCCGGCATAAGAATAATTAAATTTATAGGTCACGGTCCGGTTCTCCCGACAAAAAGTGGTTGCCGAATGAACTAAAGCAACACTTGGAGTTCTCACTCGTGGACACGACAGGCATGACTGAGGAGCAGCTGAAGGAAATACCATACACTGTAGTCCAAACCAGTCACGCCAGGCACACCAAGCTTCGCACTACGTCCAAACACAGGCAGTAAGTACTGTGCTCCTTATACTTATAAATTTCACGGCGATATTGAAATGTGTTTCCCAATTATATTTAATTATTTATTTATTAGTACTTACATAAATGAAAAAAAAAATGCAGTCATCAGACAACTTTTAATATTATGTCTTATGGCAATGAGGCATTTCAACCATCCATATATAATAATATCTGGGAATATCAAAGGAACATCATTCAGTATAAAATTCATCGTCACCTTAATGATTTTACATGTGGTAAAGGCCAGATGAGTAAAAACATCAATTCAACTTAAAGAAAAATATAAAGTTGAATGTGTTTATTTCTAGCGACTAATTGAGTTTTAATAGACCCTTAAAAGCAAACTCTTACTGTTATCACATTTTAACACGCGTTATAATTCTACGGAAGAATATAAAGAATTTTAAAACTTGTTTAATTCCGATACGAAACAAGGGCTTTTATTAAACTTTACGTGAGCGCTCTTCACGAAGCTTTTCGATCTTAAATTCATTATGTATTTTAATTTAAAAAATTCTCATAGTTGAAGACGTGTATAAATAAGTAACAAAGTGAAAAACTCCAGTCGATACTTCTCAAGAAACAAGTCCCGACCTAGGGGGGACGTGAGAGGCATTCAAGATTTATATCGTCGTTATACTGAAAGCTTTTTAGGTTTACAATTTTATACGTAGGTCAGCCTTAATTATATTTTCATAGCGATGGTACATTTTTTATGACAAGTAAAACCACCTTTAAGAGAATTATATAATTTCTATACGTTCTGAGGCTCTTTTTGAGAACAAGAAATAAATTAGGAAGTTATTCATAATTTATGATAATTTCGTAGAAAATTGAATGAAGATAGATATTTATGTTTTTTATATTATGCAAATCAAATGCAAATAATGATATCAAAAATAAGGAAAATGTTCAGATAATTGAGATATATTGTGACAGGACATTCATAAAAAGGAATAAAAAATGCATAGGAATATACGCCTGACATATTGATTGCTGATACTTCTCTTCAGCGAGAAATGAATTATTGTTGTTTATTAAAAAAGTATCTCATAAAAATATGTATAGAAAGATAAAGTAGCATTGTTGACAAGATAAGCAACAAACGTAGCTCATAAAATTGCTCGACGAATACATACGATTTATGCGTTGCCCGCGTTTACGACCAGGATGGGATTACGTGAAAAAGGTAAAATAAGATATGCGAACCTCCGGACATATAATTCTGGACGCAACGTTTAACAACCTCCTAATATAGGGTACACTATTATTATTTACGATGTTTTTACGTACTTTTCCGAATCCCACTTAAATTATCACCTCAACATGGGTTTATTTTATATTAAATCTTAAAATATAGGTACCTATGTCTGATGAAATCTCGCCACTGTATAATTAATATGGTTTAGGCATTATATAGAGCAATAAAATTGTAACCCTGAACCTACGTGAATCTTGACACAGATATGTTTATTGTATAGCGCTTAAATCGGATCGATCAGCGATAGTTTCGGATTGAGTGTATGTAGTGTTATTATGAACGCAGGAACGATCCGGGCTCGCTTTCGAGGCGGGAGAAGGGTTCGCACAAAAGTGATCACGACAATCACAATCAAGGCTCTCTGAGATCGGTCTCGAGCACTCTCAGCGCGCACAGGACTTCTAACGAGAAACATGGAAGGTTTGATTTTACGTTGCCTATAATAATCCCTTATATTCCTTTATCGTCCTTTGTAGTTTCAAGAGCTTAATAAAATATGTTATATTAGACTTTGAATGATTGTTTTTGTGTACTGTTTTTATATTAAGTTAGGTACTTTGATTTTTGATTGTTGTTTGAGTACGTCTGTTTTCTTTATTTACGGATAGGTATACGTCTCATATTTACATAACAGCCGGGTGATTTTCTTTAGGCGGATCTATCCGTGCTACGATGACCCAGCGCATCGGGCAGGCGACGATTTTCTGACAAACAACGGCTACAAGAGCCCTGTGACGCCCGTCAACAACAACCCGTACAGTCCCGTCACTAACAGCAACAGCAATAGTAGCAGCGGTGAGCTGATCGGCAGCGCGCGGGTGTCGCACGAACATACGGATTCGGGGTTGGGCGCCGATCAGGATTACGCATATTCTTCTGAGCGGTGAGAATTATATTGATATGCCTACATCAGATTTCAGT